>JAYMSW010001078.1:0-18042 GCA_036897725.1 Erodium texanum | reverse complement strand
TGATGGTCCCGCTGATCGTCATGCTCACGATGGGCCTGTCCCTCGTAGGAGCCTACAGCATGGAGAGCAAGGCCGTCCCCGGATCTCCCATGTGGCTCGAGAGAAAGATCTACACCGATGACACGTGGGACAACATTAAGTCTTGCATATTTGACGTCAATGTGTGTCACGAGCTCGGCGCCAAGTCAGCCGATCTCAAATCTTATAACTTAATCAACAGGAAGTTATCCTACATCGAGGTACGTACAGGTACAGTTTCTTTAACGTTATATAATATGAATCTTTTCAATCTGATACAAAATTATATTTCAGTCGGGGTGTTGTGAACCGCCAAAGTCGTGCAACATGGAGTACGTGAACTCGACGTTCTGGGAGAGGGCGCGTGATCCGGCGAGTCCTTATGACAGTGATTGCGATTCGTGGAAGAACGATGAGAGTAAATTGTGTTACAATTGTGAGTCGTGTAAGATGGGGTACACGATGACGTTGCAGAGCAAGTGGCAGAAACTGGGGATGTTCCTCATCTTCATGTCTTTGTTGCTCATCATTGCTCACTTGCTCTTGTTTCTAGCGATCATGTGGGGAAGATATAGATTTTAGCTTCAGAGTTTTTGATTTTGTTTTGAGGGTTTAGAAGTTTATTTTTGAGCTACTTTTGGTTTGTTGATAAATAATGTCAGGTAAGTGATGCCCAAATAATTACATTTGGAGCTATTGTAGCTTTGATGCTTTAATTTGTTCCTATCATTTTTAGTGAATTGATTCTCTTTCCTTACTTATTTTGCATTTTATTATTTGTTTCCCTCCATATACTGTATATACCTATTGAATTATCGATGATATAAAATAAGATAATAATATTATCATTAAAAAAACATAGTTTACGTGTCGCTTAACAATCAGACCGGATCTAAAGTCATTAACATTCCTTTGAACAAGTCCATCAGTCGGCGCCGAGAGGGCGTTAGGGAGATGGCGCCGAAGAAAAAGTTGGAGCGCCATCACTAACATGACATCAGCTCTACGCAGGAAGTCGACTCCTTGTGTGATTGAAGCTCTATCAAACCAATGATAGGATAACACAGACTCCTATCAAACTAAAAGACTTTCTCCTCTCTTATCCATAAGAAAGAATCGACGATATCTTTGAGCTCTCAAAAACATTTCGTCAGCACTTATTTGATTTCTCTCCTCCTAATTCCACCATCGTCGACGTAGCCGAACTTCGCAGCCTAATGGACTTGCTTTTAAATGCCTGATTTGTTTTATGCTTAAGTAATGTAATAAAGCGTGAGATGAGTACTGTTAGTATTTGATATCTGATGAGCTACTTTAAGTGAAAATCAACTTAAGTTGACTCGGTGGTAAAAAATTCATGCACTTACGCTACTAAAAACTTGTTTTATAACAAAAACTCTAATTGTATACATGGCTCATAGTTATGGAAAAGTCTTAAACCAGACAGTTGCATTTTCACCCAATAAATCATATCCATGAGTCCAATAATTGCATGTATCACAACCAAACAGAAGCGCATTTCAATTCTGATGAGCTCAAATTACACAACATTCACTCAACCCTTTTCTCCAAATGACTTAAAATCAAACAAACCTTCGATACCATTTCAGAATGGCCACCCCGAATTCTGCACTAATCCATTTGATTAAATCATAATCATACACAGAACTATCTCACCATGTATGGAGAAAGCCATAAAGTTATTTTCTTTCTTCTGAATCTGAATCTGACATGCAATAAGCATAAATCACAGCTTCAGCATCTTCATCTCTGAGCTCCTCCTGCATTACCAGCTTCAGCGTTACTGCTACCATGTGAAACCCTTCCCTCTCCCCCCGCATCAGCACTCGTCTGATCAGGAGGCCTTCCACCACTAACAACCCCGGGATTGCTGTTATTATATGCAGCCGCTCCCGCTTGACCTAGAGCTCTTCCATAACCATCCACATAGGCAGTGCCACCTTGCATATGATGTGTAGAGACAGCTGTATTAGCAACTGCAGCCATTCCCTCAGCGCCCATCTGAGGTAGAGGCCTTCCATAACCATCAACATAGGAAACAGCACCTTGCATATGATGCGCTCCTCCCCAAACAGCGCCACTGCTAGAAGTAGAGACGCCTGTATTGCTAGCTGACCCGGCAGCAGGATTGTTGTTGCCATATGAAACCGTTCCTTCTGCACCTACAGTGGCGCCCATTTGAGCTAGAGGTCTTCCGTAGCCATCAACATAGGGAGCGCCACCTTGTATATGGGGTTGGTAAGATTGATCTGGAATCATGTAGCTGCCACCACCATATGCGACCGGTGCTATATAACAACAATACGAGTACAAGAGGAAAGATACAAGTTATGAAAGTAGTGCAAAGAAAACAGGGATAATCTCACTCAGCTACCCCTAAGTTTAAAAAGTTTTTCCTTAAGCTTTTTTAGTCTCATTTTACCCCGATTCTGTCAACTTTTGGGTGTCAAATGACAAAAATACCCTAATGTAAAAATAAATTTATAATAAGGATATATTCATCATTTCACACCCTGAAGGAGGGTTGTCAAACACCTTTTAAACTTAGGGGTAGTTGATTGGGAAAGGTACATACTTAAGGGTAGCTGAGTGAGATTATCTAAGAAAAAATGTTTACCTCGTGCTCTATTCTCAGCGTTTGCAACTTCCATTCGTAACCTTTCCACTTCTCTCGCCATTGAAACAAGATTCTTCTCCTTTAACTGCATTTGACGCACTTGCTCTATGTTGGAACCCTTTTCCTTCTCAAATATGCCTCTTTTTTACCGCAGGTAACAAAATAGAGTCAGATACAAGTTTTAACTCAGTCTATTGATGCATGGTAGAGGAACATTTAACCCAGTATCATTATTTAAAATTTCAGCATCATAATGTATAACATTGAACAATATGACAGTTGAACACTAATATTGACTTGAACACAGGAAAGCAGAAGGTAAGAAATGTAAAAGTTTGCTTACCGTAATCTATCATGTTCTTTCCTCAAATTTTCAATCAGAGCATGCATTTCTGGTAGCTTTTTAACATCGGAATTAATTCTTTGCAATTCCTGAGTAGCATGTTGAATTCGTGTAGTCAACTCTTGCTTGTCCATGACCAAATTTTGCGCATCTATGTGAGCCTGTTGCAGGTCCTTCTTCACATTCTCACCAACTCTAATATCTGCTTCCATTCTGGCAATCTTATCCACCAAAATTCTGATTTGAATATCACTTTCAGTCTCAATGCTTCTTATGTGTGCCTTGAGTCGCTGCACTTCCTGGTGTGCATTGACAAGATCCTCTCTTAAGCCCACTTGAGTAGTTGCTAGTCTACGGTTTTCTACTGCAAGGCGCTCCATTTCTGCTGCTTGGGCAGAAATTTTATCCTCCAGAAGTTCTGAATGAGATAGTGGCTCCCTTGGACGGTGGCCAGAAGAAGGTTCTGATCCAGGATATGGGCCATGTCTCATCATTCCAGGAGCTTGGACAGAACGTCCTGTTGAGGATGATGTAATTCGACCTCTTGCATCCATGTATCTGATAATTACTTGCGATAAGTAACTTTCAATCACATTATCATACTGTATTTACATCCATGATTTTAAAGGGCAAATGAGTGGTATGACTTTATTTACAAGTCTAATTAAATCACTAATACTTACATAATAGAGATAAAGAAATAGCAAATTTGCTAAAAGGAGAGAAATGTCAATTGTTAAACATATCACAGAGAAAATTAATAGGTCATGTGTAACAGGAAAACTAACTCATTCCTACACTTCCACAGGCATAACACACTAATCTATCATGGGCACAGTCTACCTCATAGTAGTAGTTCAATGATGCTCCATGTCAAAGGGAATACAAGATCTCTACAAACTAAAATGTCACCTCCTATCGAATCCTCGTACAAACAAGGTTAACTATAGAAAAGGGAAATGTTAACATATACTTGTATTTCTCATTCATTTATAGTTTGCACAAAATGAGAAGACTGTTGTGGAATCTATCTATTTCCATGTGAAAAATATTGGCTAGTCCTCATTTCTGTTTAACAATGGCAAAGAATTGAAATAAACAAAGAGATGAATTATTCTGAGGGCCAACTCTTGAAGCCAAAGTTCCTCCTGGAAGTTGAAATCTTACATTTTAAATTGGATTTTACTTGGTCGATTTCAAACCACATTAATACCCTTCAGGTACATAAGACCATAGTGAAGCTAATTGCATAACCATCTCTGTCACAGAATACATGACACACTCACTTGTAGGATAAAAATCATACTAAGTTTCTTAGTTGAAAATTCGAATGCATAAGCCACACTTTTTCCTTGTTCCAGCTAGCACTTGTATATTCAGTTACTACTATATTTGTAACATCACAATGCTAATTGACAATGTCATCTTGCTAAAACCGACAAGCAAACTTCAACCTCAAGTTTGAAGTGGTTTAAGATAACAAAAAAAAAAAATACCTGATGAGTTTATACTTCATTGAAAAAAAAAACCAATGAAGGGATGCATTGGTATTTGACTAGACAAAAGAGGTAACATAGCTACATGTAATTCAAACATGAAGCATATATGCAATGCTATACATTAATAAACTTCCTTTGTAGAATAGAACTACTCTCAGGTTTCATCCAATGCAATAATATGGCTAATATCATCATCCACCAGAATCAAAGGGCACAAAGAACCCCGACTTTCCTGAAACTAATGGCGCCTTATAGGTCATCCCAGTTACAATCTTTCTCAAGTAGGCCTCTTAGGTAAAACTACACAATATAGAAATCTCAAATCTGTACAGTACTTACAAATAGACTAGTTCCTTACATTTAGATTCAGTGCAGGTTCAGAATTTAGAGCAATGTCATCATACAAACACGCAAAAAATACATTTTATGCATTTGAGCTCAATTCCTAATAATTTTTACTGATTCCTTGCAACCACTGACAAAAGACAAATACCTTCTATGGATTCAAGTCAAAATCGTATAAAAATCAGAAATTTACCACACAAATCCATTAAAAATAGATGAGCATAAGCTAAAATCATAGAGAACCCAATAACAAAGATTCGAGAAAGCATATCAAAACCCTCAGAGCAGTTAAGAAAATACAACCAAAGCTACAATAAAGATGGTCGATTAAATTTCAGAGACCTAAGATCGCAAAATCCCAAAATCATGCATTTGAGATAGAAAAGGAAGGAAATTGTAAGGTACATACTTGGATGGAGCCTCCGTTGACTGGTGGCCGGCGATGGGCAGCGGTTGAACCACCGGGAACTGGTGGAGCCTGGATGGATCGAGTAAAATCAATGAGTCGGAAGTGAGTGGCTAACTCGGTTAAGCCGATAGAGAGCAAGAGCTACAAGCGCACGTGATCTCCAACTGGTCTCTCTTTGTCAAAAAATAATTGAATATTAAAGTCTTTTCTTCACCATTTTTTTTATATTCTTTTACATTTATGATTTATTCCTGCTTTTGTATATTATGTTATTCGAGATTTATTTAAGATATTCGATATTCTAAATGGACGGCTGAAAAAGCATCAACTCAAAATTGTCTCTGTAAATACAAAATACATAATTCCCTCCAAAACCATAACCATATCCATCTCTCGCTGTAAGCACACTACTGATCTCTCTCTCTCTCTCTGCAATGGCGCAAAAAGGAAAACTTCAAGAATTCATCAACTTGCCGGAGGACCCATGGGGAGAAGCCGCTCTCGATTTCCTTCGGTACTCCATGATCGATCAAGGTAAGACCTCTCTCTCTTCCCCCAACATTTAGACCATTCGTGCGCTGATTTTTTGTTTGTGTGTCGAAGATGTTGCAGGATCGGACTCCGGGAAACGAGGAAGAAAGAAGTACAAGATCCTGAGAAACCCAGTGTTGATTCCAGAGCTTATTCTCGACCTTCAATCTGAATCCTCCAGAGAACGCGCTCTCAGAGTGCTCAGTTGTTTCCTTGTCGAGGTTCCCGATTTTCTTTACCCTTTCTGATTTGTTTCATTCTGTCTCGGTTCTGGGTTCGTGGGTTGTGAGAACTCATTGGAGACGAAATGGGAAATTGCGGTTTTGTTCGATTTTCGCTGTTCAATTTCTTTTTCTACAGTTGGGTTTCTCTGAATTATGGGTTACTTAGGTCTGATTTGCCAAGAAGCCTAGTATAGGAGGAGAAATGGGACATTGGGGTTTTGTTGGATTAGAAGATTTTAGTTTATTTTCTACAGTAAAGCTTAACCAGGCATGGAATTTGGGGTTTTGTTGAATTTAAGGGTTTTAATACATTTGATGTGTTTTGAAGCTCATTGTTTTGTAGTTCACCCAAATCTGGTTTACAATATGGTTTGCAGAAAAGGGAGGATGATCCTGAACACTACAAAACTGCTGCTTGTTTCTTGTATGATTCCTGCAGCACAGTGGCCATCTTGTTACAGGTTTACAATATGTTCCTTTTCTTGTCCTTTTTTTTTTCTTCTTTTTTTTTTAGTGAGTTTGGTTGTGTATGTAAATTTGGTTTTGTTAGATTAAATTGCTGAGAGTGGATAGTATAAAGATACGAACCAGAATTATGGATCACACACTCAACCTGCAATGGGAATTTGCACGTGTTGAGTTTTTAATTTATTGGAGCCCAGAAAATAAAGTGAAGCAGAAGAGAACCACACACTCCATTTCTGATGTTTGGGTTCTTGGACCTGTTATAGTTAACAAGGAGTTAAAAGATTTTCACTAAAAAGATTGATCCACATAAGAGAATTTTATTTTATCTGTTGAACTTCTAACATGAACATGGTACTTTATCTGAGGAGGTATACATATAACTATAAGTCACCAGTTAGTACTTCAAGATACAACATCATATTATTAAGGTTGTGTTTTTTTGTTAATTCCACTTCAGATTGGCTATGTGGATACATTTTTGTAATATATCTGCTGTTGGTACTTAGGATGGAGAGAAATTGTATTAAAATGCTTTCTGAGGCATTTAGGAGGTTGGCAGGATGAGACATGCACTGTTTTCTTTGCAACAGGAGGTGGTGACTTTTCTGAGAGTGATGGTGGATGGAGGCATGAACGTAAGAGCATCTAAGCGTCTTACTAATGTTTTGACCTTGTTTCAGGTAACCTATTTTTCCTTTGTCTTGTATTGCTATTCTTCCTGCACTTTGCTCGCATAGGGACTAATGGCTTGTTAACTTGCAGTGCATTGCAGCTAATGTAGAAACAAGACAGCGATTTGTTCAGTGTAAGATCTCACTAACTTTGCCTATATTCAGCTTTCGGATCTGGCTACGGTTACTTCCAATCATGTTTTAGTTGCCACATCTCTTCTTTTTTGGTTCATGTAGCTTTCTTGCCCAACTTTTTGGCTCTGGTGATACTGTTCGAGGATCCATTGGAGGTCTTTGAGAATCTTCGAGTTGTTGCTCTATCTGTCATTGGCATTTTATGCCAGGTATGATATATTCTGGCATACAAGCACTTGATAAATCTTTCCTGGACTTTATGTTTACATGGGGTAATTGTTTTTCTTTGTAAATCTATTTGGTGTGAAGGCTAGAGAACCCGCCATTGTTCAATGGGCTGTTGAAAATAACATGGTTGAAATATGCAAGTGTGGAATAGAGACAGGAAGTGAGCTCTCCAAAGTGGTACAGCGTGGCCTCCCTTTGCCTATTCTAGTTTTTCTTTATCCTATGTTGTCAGTTGCTTTAGGAAATAGTTTGAAACATGTGACAACCTAACAAACAGAACAGTTCAATCAAAAAGTAGTAATTTGCAAGTAAATGAAAAAGGGAAATTGCACAAGAATAAAGTGGTTTCTGTTTTGGATTGTACATAAAGGTCACTTTTATATAAGCAAAATATAAGACTAGAGATGAAGACATTCAAGCATGTGTATTTTGTGTTCCAAATTGTGAGGCTTAATTTGAGCCTCAAATAATTTCAACTTTTGGAGGCATGACTGGGAAAGTAGTTCGAAACGTTAGGAGACTTGCACTTACAGACACAATGTTATATTGTTAAAGACACATTTATGTAAATGCTTAAATGTTTCATTGAAGACCATGTCTTGAGCTAATTTAATCTTAACTCCCGCACCTGTGAGAAACAGAAGAAGAAACGAATTTGTTGGTGCTCCTCAGTCATTCATTATTTCTAATGTCCAAGAAAGGTAAAATAAGGTTATAGTCTTGTAGGGAAGACAATGAGACAGAAATACAGTTATTTATTGAGATTATACAATAACGTAAAGTAAGCAAACTGTGGATGGGTTTTCAAATAATGATCCAAGAGGCAGGGCTTCAGGATGAAACCAAGCAAGAAAATTCAAGTTTAAGATGATGTTCACAGTGCCGACAGTACTCGTGAACATTGATATGTGTGTTCTATGTTAAGAATTTTGGAGTGACTGAATGATTTCCTTTTTTTTTGTATTTTGTTCTCTGTTCTCAGATAAGCAGCTCCTGAATGCAGTATCTAGCGTGAAATTAGTTGTAATTCTGGAACAGCTGGTTGTTGTTTTGTCCAATATTTATTAGTCTTTTATATGTCTGAATATGTTTACTTGTTGATCTGAAATTGTTTTCAGGTCTCCATGTACATTCTTGAAGCCATTCTACTGGATGACTTGGGTATATCCCACATTTGTAGTCCAATGCATGACAATATGCTCCAGGCATTGATAAAAGCATTGGATCATCAGGTACGTTGACGCAGTCTTTCAACACTCCCATTCCTCGTGTTGTATTTTCTCTCATGAAAATTAGTATACAAATCTAATGTATTGCCTCGTTGGTATTCTATTCTCAAAGGTCAATGTTTTGGCTGTGGAAGAAGACTTGTCTCCTCAGCTCTTGTTTCACATCATTCGCTGCTACGTTCTTCTCTGCAATCATGTGAGGTAAGCTAAGCTGCTCCTCACAGGTGCCCTAGAAATCCACTTTTGATTCCTAGTTGAGCAAATGTTTCAGATGCCATGGCATTTTCTTAACTTGGTATCATCTGATGAGCAGGGGACATGGAATTGTACAAGAAAGCTTGCCTGATCCTATCGTCGATGGTTCTTTCCATGAAACTGCAGAGGAGTATCCTGTGATTGGCAGTTTGCTTCAACAGCTTCTTGTAATTGTTGGGAAATCTCATCACTCACTGCGTACTTAGTACATTCTTTGCATTTCTCTTTCCTCTGTAAAGGAGATATTGAGACTTTGTAGTAGAAAGAGCTTTGTATTACTCTTAACAAAACAGCTTGAAATCTAAATCTCAACACTGCGATGTATTCTACATGTTATTCATACTAAAATAGAGAGCATCTGTGATGATTAGTGTTACAGAAAAATGAAGAGAATATTTTTGCATAATTGTTGTAATTTGAACCCAATTGACTTTATTTGAGAGGTTCCATTTTCCAATGAAACGAAACGCTGTCGTTTGGAGCAAAAGGCAAAGTAAACAACGGAACGATGCTTCTGGAAGCTGGAAGGATTGAGAAGAAGGCCGTGATCTCCTCTTTTTTAGTTTCGTATCTTTCTCATTGGACACGCTCTCTCTCTCTCTCTCCCCATCACTGAACCGGAACCCTAGGTTTCAACACAAGTTGGGATCGAAAATGGTTGTCATTGAGCCAGAAGATACTGAAGAAATGAATGTCAAACCTCCCGAAACGACACCGCCATCATCAACAACGCCTACGACCACTGCAGCAGCAAAATCGACCGGCGAAACGGCTGTGAATGCGCATAGAGACGCTTCTGATGGCTTCGAAACCGCCAGCGATGCGGAACTAAGCGACGACGATGCTGATGAGACGCAGAAACGAGAGCAGCAGCAGCAGCTGGTGGTGGAGGAGGCCGTGAACGATGAGGAATCGAAACAGGTGTGTGTTTCTGGGTTTCGATTCAATTAGCGGAATTTATTTGATTCGCTCTCTGTTAGATCAAGGGGTAATTATTATTTCTGAATATGATTTTGTTTGGGGTTTTTGAACTAGAAAGCATTGGAGGAGGCCAATGAGGCGAAATCGGAAGGGAACAAGCTGTTTGGAGAGGGGAAGTATGATGAGGCATTGTCAAAGTATGAACTTGCTTTGCAGGTTGTCCCTGAGGACTTGCCCCCCTCTGTGGAGCTGCGGGCAATTTGCCATTCCAACCGTGGCGTGTGCTTTTCCAAATTGGTATGTAGCATCTACCAATCACACCATCTCTAGAAATGTTTTTGTACTTGATAGACAATACCTTTTGGATATGATTATTCATATGTTTGGTTTGACTAATTGGTTTGCAAATGAAACAAGTAAGTTACTATGGCTAAGCATTTATTGATAATGGTCACCTGAATCTAGTTGGACTTTTGGAGTTTTTCAAGATTAGATCTTGAGCTCAAAATGAGCTCTGCTTGCTCATCGACTTGGAGATTTGAGATTTCTGGTGTGGATTAGGATAAGAACAGAAAATGTATGTAGCATGATTAATATAATTAGGCCTATGTTAGTAGGTTGTACTTGTGATCCACTTATAACACTTCTTGCCAATTATGTTAATTATTCGTGGAAGAAATTGAAATTAGGTATACCGAGGTAAAACATAGTGATAGATGTTGTATAGGGCAGTGTTCATATGTTTTATTGCAAAACCCCTTGTTACCTTCCTTTTTCTGAACTAATATAAGTTTGCCTGCACTCACTTTTGGTGACCCATTCTATTTGCATGGTTGTAAAAAAACTTGAGAGAGAAGTAAAAAAACTTCAAAGAGAACTCAAATTTTATTTGACATGATTTCAATTATATTGTTTTTACTCCTTCACTTTTCAAGATCTTAAATGGTCTTGTTTCTATGTATTGGAGCTAGATTTAACAAAATTGAACAACCCTTCACCTATTTGTGACGTGAAGTCCAAGGTTATTAACTTTTGAAGAAGAATCTGCATGTCATAACTAGATATATAGATCCACTGACAGGAAACAAAAGGGGAAAGTACATATAATTATGTTTTTGATTATTGACATTAGTATTTACCAAAATTGATGTTAATATATATATATTTTTTTAATAGACCATATGAATATGCTTGAAGTATATATATATATATATATTCCTTGAATGGGAAGGAAGGAATTATTTTCAATGGTAACTGGTAAGAGAAGGAAAGAATAAAAAAGTAAAGGCTGAAGACCTTTCACTTGTATGAGAGTTCAATTTAGTAATGGAGTAAAGGAAGACAGAAGTACACAAACTCGCAGTTCAAAGTTTCCTCCCCCACAAATCTCTTGATTTGAGGATTTAAATATACTGCCTGTAGAGGTTTAAATTACTTCCAAACAATAGTGAAAGGGCAACTCATTTTATTTTTATTTCTGACCCCTCTAACAAGCAAAAGGTGTAGACTGTTGATACTTCTGTTTTGGGTGGTTGCTAAGCAATGAAAAATTGTGATAGATTTTTTGAATGCTTTGATTAAGCGTAAATTTTCTCGACTTTGGTCTCATGTGTTTGCTTCGGGGGTACCTAACTCGTAATTTGGAATGTCTCAGGGAAAATATGAGGACACTGTCAAGGAATGTTCAAAGGCCTTAGAGCTAAATCCGACCTATATGAAGGCTCTGGTTAAAAGAGGAGAAGCTCATGAAAAGCTGGAAAAATATGAAGAGGCTATTGCTGGTATTTAAAAATTTAGTTCTATAGTTGTTTCCAAAGTCGTTGCATCAGAGTTGGCATGATAAATTTTGTTCCCAAATTTAATTTATAGTCTAGTTCTCCTGTGTCTCCTTCCACATTATTTATTCTATGCCCCTTGCAGATATGCAAAAGATTCTGGAATTGGATCCTGCAAACTACCAAGCTAAGAGAACAGCTAACCGCCTGAAACCACTGGCTGATGAAAAGCGAGAACAGATGAAGGAAGAGATGATCGGTAAGTGTAATCTATTCTTTTCTTATACTTCTTTTCAGTGCCATGTTTTCAGATCCCAACAGTTTGAATTCCTATAGATTGTTTTCCTTAGTAGGATTGTGGATTTAATATCTTTTACCATTAGGACGTATGTTGATCCTAGTGTCTGCTGTGTATGACTTGTTCCTTAGGGTAGTGGGAATGTGGGAAAAAGATGGAGTATGGTTGTGGCCTCAATTAGCAGAATACTGGAATGGAAAAGTTTTACATGCTTACATTGAGTGTGGTTTCAGGCTTTCAGCTAGGATTTTGGGACAACTTTAATAATGTGGATTGGAAACCTATACTTTTAATTTGAAAAACTAGCCTAGAGAAATGTGGGCTGAGTCTTATAGGCATATATATTAGAATAGCTGATTTGTTGTTTCTATTAAATTTGGTCAGAAAGGTATGAAGATGTATATTAGAATAGCTGATTTGTTGTTACTATTAGCACTGAATGTTCAGGGCTTATCGTCCAAAGTTATCCCTAGTCAATTTTGAATTAGTAAGGTGGTTTGAGGGGAAGTGATTTCCCCTAAAATAATTTGAAACACATAGGATCCAACCTTGATACTCAAGAGAGCTGGACACTACCTGTTATACCCACTTGTATGTTGAATTGTTTACATTTCACATCCAAAGTGAAGAAGCTTTCTCAATGTCTGTTTCGTTGTATCGGGGTTTTGTTGCACTAGATGTTGAGCATTCTCAAAAGCTGATATTCCAATTATTGCTGAACAGGGAAGCTTAAAGAAATGGGCAACTCATTTTTGGGCCGCTTTGGGATGAGTGTTGACAACTTCAAAGCCGTCAAAGATCCAAACACCGGTTCTTACTCTATTTCATTTCAACGTTAACTCTCATGGCGTGTGCCTATTGAACATTCTGGTGCATCAAAAGAAGCCAAAGTTGGAAAGCTGGGAGCGCAAAACATGGTGTGGTGATGCAAATCAAAGATGGATTTCGAGTAGGATGTAAAAGGTTGGTAATATAGATTGTACCGAAGGATTCCTAGTGGACTTATCTGGGAATGTCTTATGTCTGAATTTCTTTCTCTTGTGGCTTCTAAGCATACTTATATGTTTTTGACATTACCCATTTAAATATAGTGATTGTCTATTGGCTTCTATATATGCTTTTATGTTCTTATTAATATGTTTTGACAACTTGAAAATATGTGTCAACATTAAATTAGTTAAAACATGTTGTAAATATAACAATAGTGCGTAAATTAATTAAGCCTGTAAATTAATTTATCAATACATTTTTTTTTCCTTTCAAATATTGCAGTATAAAGACTCAGTTAATCAGACATAGTTTGGAAGAGAAAATAATACATTATTGTCTTCTTAAGATGTTCTGTCATATCCAACTGTAGACATGTAATTCTGCAAATTTACCATTGTGGAAAGGTATATATATACCTTTATTTTCTCTTATTATTAGTGTACATCCCACCCCCTAACCTTTGATATCAGGCAGTACAGTCGCGGAAGAAAATGGATATCCAATTTTACAGATAATGGATTGCATTTTATTATCTAAACAATGAGGCATAACCGAGCAACAACGGTTTTGCAGAGTCTATGTCCTGGACATTAAGCTAGCAGGACGTCCTCGGTGCCTCCTTCCTGCAAGAGCTGCAACGTGGTAGCGTGCTGCTCCAAGTATTCGTTGCTGTTCATCTCCGTTAACCTGCATTTTCAACCGTTTAATTCAAATTATATATGATACTGCCAAGTCCATAACAGATTGGAGTCAAAGAATAGTATTAAACCTGCTAATGGTGCGATCTTTAGCAAATCCAAGTTCGTTGTCTACACAAAGGTCAGCATCATCGCTTCTCCTCGACCTGGTAGAGCCTCTAGGCGACCTTTGCTGGGCCTCCGAGACTGTCACTATCCTTTCAAACAGTTCCAGAGGGCTCCCCTCAGCTGTACACATTAGTCTTGCCTTGTTCTCATACATCACCTATAACATAATCACATCAATGTATAAACTTAATTTGATTGAAACCCAGTAAAGAAAATCAACAGAAGAGACAGAATCATCGTGAACGTACATCAACCAAAGTGATATGCTGCAGTCCGGTTATGGAGCCCGAAAATTGGCACACCTTCCAAAGCCAGAGTATGAAAGTTTTCTGCAAGAAGAAAACAAGTAAGATTGTTTGAGGTTTCTCTTGAAACGCATGTTTAAGGTAACGGTTTACTGCAAAGGACTCACTGCAAAGTCCAAAATAGTCTGCAGCTCCAAGAGGTCTGTCGCAGAGTTCCTCAAAAGGAAAATATGCACACCCATTAGCACCTAATGGAACCTGGTGAGGTCACAAAAATAAATTAATGTTTAAACAAATTGCCAAATCATCTTAATCATACCGATACCAAAAACTAAGCTATACCATCAATCTTCTTCCCATCACTACTTCCACCTCTTGAGGACTGGCGGTGTTTTCACCCATCAGCACTTGGAAATTTTCCTTTAGAAGGGAGGATAAATTGTTTCCAATAAAGTAGAAACCATTCCCAGCCTGAAGTTCACATACAAATACATTATTTAGAAAATAATGCAATAATAAAAAAGAATTAGCAAACAAAAATGCGAAGATGGAAGAGTTGAAGATGTACCGAACCCAATTTCCGATAGTCAGTTACAGAACCAATTTCGTGAACTACACATCTTTCCTACAACAAACACAACTTAAGTGAATATAAATAATGCACTAAGAATCAGCAAAGCTCATAACAATTTAGCTTATATGTAGACACCTTTAGTGTGGCTATGAAGGGAAGAAAAAGATCCCTCTGCAATCCACCTTCATAGAGATTATCAGGAGCTCGATTGGAAGTAGAAACAAGGATCTATACTTGTCTCCAACCATATGTATCCATGCACATAAAGTACTTCTGTTAGTTTCCAGCTGAAAATCAGTAACATAATATCAAATTTGGTGGATAAAAAAGAAAGAGGAAATAAAGCTGCTTACAGATCCATTACGGTATAAGTGCCCAAATAGACGGTTCAGTATCAACGCATCAGCAACATCATTTACCATAAACTCGTCAAGACACAACAAAATAGCTTCATCAGATATCTCTCCAGCAACAACTTCTAGGGGATCCGAGACTCCCTTATGTTTCTGCATTGTTATTTAATTTCAATTTATATTGACATTCATTACCGAAACCTCTTAACGTAGTGAGAAAATAGGGTTGGGGCTGTATTATTACTTGCAAACAGCTATGCACATTGAGCATGAAGTCGTGAAAATGAATCCTCTTCTTCCTCCAGTTATCGGGCCTGTGAAATGTGGAACTATTCAGAGACAAAACCACACTAAATGCAAATGGGGCTAAAATGAAGTAATTCAAGATAATATGCATTTGAACTATTTGTCATTGTGAGCACAATCATTGTTCTAACAAAGTGTTCATAGAGAAACTAATTATCATTTCCATTGATCAAACTTACAATTGGTAAAAGAACAAGTCCATCAACATAGTTTTTCCAGTGCCAACACCACCATAAAGATAGAGTCCTTTCACGGGAGAGAGTGATGATTGTGGCATGATACGAGACCATAACCATCTACTCCTATAAGATGAAATCAGAAATGTTAAGTAAAAATCAAGACAATTTAGTAGCAAAAATGTGAGAATGGCCATAATGCAGAAAGGGTGTGAAGCTTTGACTTGGATAAATTGATCAATATGGATAAATACCTCCCGGATTTCTCAGAAGTTGCATAGCGGTCTAACTTGCAGGCCTCGGCTGACTGAACAAGCTCATCGTAGAGTCTTTGAAGTTCTTTTAAGGTGCTTACCTGCAAAGACCACTATCAGTATCTCTAACAACTAAATTCAAAGTATTAGATGTCTTAAACATCTGAATGCACATGTTTATCACAAATTCTTCTAAAGAACAAACAAAAGGATTGCAAGAACAAATAAATAATCATCTGAATGAACTTAATTATCAATTCATTCTCCACTTAAAAACATCTGCAAAGCAAGCTGCATGCGGACCAAAGTAAAGTCATACCTGACAGCTATCACCATCGACGAGTTCCCCTGCAGCAATTCTTCGCTCATACTCCACAAAAGGCCCTGCCCTTTTCAGGTCTACAATTCAACCCATGAAGCCCAAATGATGTGAAAAATCATGTTCAAAGCATTTATCGCATAAAGGCATGAACAAGGGAGCACAAATGGGTACCTCCATTGGCAACATTAGCAGCATATGTGGACAGCGCTCTTGATATAATACATGAGGGCCCATCAATTCTATTGATTTGGGAACTGTAGGCAAGTCTACTAGCCGGATTTGGATTATTATCTATGAAATGCCTCAACTTTCTCTCAGAAACACTCAAATTACTATACTTTGTATGTTGAAGAACTGATCGGAGCTGTTGAACTTGTCGGACGGCTGCTCTCATCTTTCAATCCCAGACCACAAAATAAACAAAGATGAACAGAAGCTTCTGCAATTCAGCTGTAAAGATGCAAACTTGAAGCCTTCAGATGATCTTTATGCCTCACAACCACACAATTCCTGAACCAATTGCCAAAGGTAATCAAATCCTAGACCAGAAATAACCCACTAAAGAGCATTTCACGCACCGAAGCTTTTCAATTACAGACCCTCGCATTGATTATAATCCAAAAACAAAGTCCAATTTCCATAATACCTCAAGAACACAAAAACGAAATTAAAAATCTCCCATTATCGCGGAAAGGAATGAGCTTTTTATTAATCTACTCAAACCCAACTCGGATCAACATTCAAAAACAAAACTTTGATGCCTGAAACAACAGGAACACATAATTCAAACAAGTCTCAACCAAACCTTACCGGAATATGAAATTCGACCAGCAGGGTTAACCCAGAAATAGAATTTCTGGATTTATTGAAAGAGAAGAAAAGAAAAAATCAATTTAGCAAGCTGGATGAGCAAAACCAAGTAGTAGTCGAAATCGTAACAAAAGATTAAGGTTGAAGAAGAGCAGAGACAGAGCTGAAACTTCCTCAGAACACGATAAGGACAATGAATGTCGAGGAAGATGATCTCGGGACCTGTTCGGTTATGCTTTCTGAATATTATTTTCGGGTTTCTTGGTACTTTTGGTTTCCTGATAATGATTTGCTGATTAGATTAATAGTCAAATAACGCATCATGGCTATTAAAAGTGTTTTTCTAATTAAAAAAATTAATTAACAGTAATTAATGTGATAATCACATGCATGAGTCATCGGAGAGGGTATATATAAAAGGGTAGTTATGGTAGAGATAGGATTGGTCGGGTAGATAGCGCGTAGTGGATTCTATCCTTTTCGGACAATAAGTAACCAACAACAAACAGAATGGGCGGCCACTCATGCGGTTGCGGGATTTTTCTAATGCATGCAATTTGGCATCGGTTTATGACTTGATCTTTGATGACATGGCCATTATAATAGTGATTAAGAAATAATCGATATTATTATGTCCATGGAGATGGAATGGTGTAGTGGAGAATCCCAATCAGATACCACTTTGTTCTACCCGAAAAAGGACAGACAACCTGGTTGTTTACTGTCCATGTCAACTCTTATTTCTTCTTAGTTTATGTGTACTTACTTCAAAGCATAAAGTATATTGTACTCAACTATTGTATAGGCAATGCTAACGCATACCCAATGTTATAAGTGTCACGTCAAATTCGATAGGATCTGAGCGTGGCGTTGGCATCAATATCGATAAAAAAAACAAAGTTAATACAGCAATGATGTAGCACTAGTGTTATTATTATTTTTTTAATAATTTTTTTATTATCAAACATTAAAAAAAAATACATCAGTCTTTGGAGATAGGTTTTAGCAGGGTCTCGTATCGAACGATTCTCATTACATGATTGACCATTTGCTCTTCCGTGAAGTTGGACGTGTCAATCTTCTCCAACCCTCCGATCTTGTTGAGGATTTCAAACTACTTTATAGTCATGGTCTGGGCAAGAATTCTTTCCTGTGTGGCTGCTAGCTCGGCCATACATTCCCGACACATCCGTTCCCGCTCATTTGTTGAGTTCTCGAC
>JAYMSW010001077.1:0-18044 GCA_036897725.1 Erodium texanum | reverse complement strand
GTAAAATTTCCGCGTTGGGCCGGTGGAGTCTGGGGCTCAAACCCTAGCAGCCATATCAATTCCAATTTTTTTTATTTTCCTGATTAAAAAAAACACATTAATATTTTCATTTTGAGATGGATTTATTCAAGAGAGAACAAAAAAACATACGAGGAATAAAAATTGCTGATTGCTTAAAGAATCACTAGACGAAGGTGCAGACCCAGAAGGCTCAAGCCCAAAAAGTACAGTAGTGGGCTTGTTGTGAAAGCCTGAACTAATAAAAAGCCTTGTACTGTTCAACGAATAGGCCCGTTGTGAAGTGATAGAAGCGGGACCGCTTGTGGCGGGTCAAAGTCAAACACCAACCCAATCACGAGGTTGATTATGTGCCCAAACCAAATTCAAAAACATTTATTAGTTTGATTTTTTTTAACTATGAATATTTATATAAATAATAATGACAAATCTCTATGAAAAAGTGTCCATTAAGCAAGAGATTGTATCAAAATGAAAGGCCCACGATGATGATTCTTGAGATGGAGTAGGGCCCGAATATATTCTACCGATTGTCTGAAAAAATATGGTTTGTATTTTAATAAACAATTACATATGGTTTTGGTTTTAAAATACACATTTATAAGGTATGTAAGTGATCAAAGAGCACTACAGTGTCACTATCAATATGCTGGTGGATCAGACCATCTTTCCTAATTGTCCGGGTGTCTATATATTAAGAATAAGAAAAACCATGCATGAAACTCACCAAAAATAATATATATTTGGAACATTACATTGTTGTGAACTAATTTATTTCTCTGTTTATAAATAATAAATTTAATTTTTTTGTCTAAAGAATAAAATAGGGTTAACTAACTGAAAGATGGGTAATTTTCCCTTGAGGTTTCTGTATTCATTAGTGAATATATATAGAGTACATGATATAAGGAAACAATATAATATGACAATCTATACAAAGATTTAAATATACAAGGTAACAATATACATTTCCTATACACGATATTTAAGTATGTGAGGTAAGTGAATATGTAGTCTAACACGCTCCTGCAGTCGGAGCAGGAGAAGGGTGAATGCTCAAACTGGAACAAAAGTCCTCAAAGAGCGCGGAGGGGAGAACCTTAGTGAAGATGTCAACGAACTAGTGAGAAGATGGTACATGGAGCACACGAACCTGACCTGCGGTAACTTTTTCACGTACAAAGTGTAAATCTAGTTCAACATGTTTGGAACGTTGGTGCTGCACAGGGTTAGAAGACATATAGACAGAGCTAATATTATCATAGAAAACAATGGTAGCAGTAGACAAAGGACAGTGAAGTTCGAGAAGGAGATTGCGCAACCAACATGATTCAGTAACGGTGTTAGCCACACCACGATACTCAGCCTCAACACTAGATCGAGAAACTACATGTTGGCGCTTAGATGACCATGAGATGAGATTTGGCCCAAGAAACACACAGTAACCGGAGGTTGATCGTCGGGTGTCAGGGCAACTAGCCCAATCCGCATGAGAGTAGGTAGTGAGAGACGAGGTCGAGGAAGGACGAAGGTGAAGACCATGAGATAGTGTACCTTGAAGATAGTGAAGGATACGCTTAAGAGCATGAAAGTGAGGTGCACAAGGGTCATGCATGACCAGACAGATTTGTTGAACGCGTAGGAGATGTCCGGGTGTGTGAAGGTGAGATATTGGAGAGCACCAGTAAGACTGCGATATAGGGAGGGATCAGAAACTGGAGGACCGGAGGAAGCTAAAATTTTAGATTTGGTGTCGACATGAGTACGACAAGGATTACATGAGGACATATTCGCGCAAGAAAGGATTTCACGAGCGAACTTTTCTTGGGAAAGAAGAAGGCCAGAAGAGGTACGAGTGATAGAGATACCAAGGAAATAATGCAAGGGACAAGGTCAGACATAGCAAATTCAGAACCGAGGCGTGACAAGAGGTGATTGAGGAGATCGGTGGAGGAAGTGGTGAGAATGATGCCATCAACATAGAGAAGTAGAAAGGCTCTCTAAGAGGCTTTCTTGTAAATAAAAAGAGATGTGCCAGCTTTACTACTGATGAAGCCAAGGGTGGATAGGTAAGAAGTGAAACGTTGATACCAGGCACGAGGAGCCTGTTTCAGACCATAAAGAGCCTTGTTCAGGCGACAAACATGATACGGAGAAGATGAGTTAATAAAGCCAGGGGTTGCTTCATGTAGACTGTTTCAGAGAGGTTGCCGTGGAGGAAGGCGTTCTTAACATCAAGTTGGTGAATAGGCCAAGATGCAGATAAAGTAAGATTGAGAACGGTACGAATGGTAGCAGGTTTGACAACAGGACTAAAAGTGTCTTCAAAGTCGAGTCCGGGTTGTTGAGTGAAATCTTGGGCAATGAGTCGCGCCTTGTAACGCTCGAGAGAACCATCAGAGTGAAACTTATGACGAAAGATCCATTTAGACCCGACAATGTTGACATTCGGCGGACGAGGAACCAGGGTACAAGTGTTGTTAGCATGCAAGGCATGAAGCTCGGAGTTCATAGCTTGCTTCCAATGAGGATCAGAGAGAGCTTGAGTGGAAGTGCGCGGAACAGGGGTGGGCATGTGGGAGAGGTGACGAGAAGATCCAAAATCTGGCGGGGTTTAAAGATGCCATCTCGAGCGCGAGTGGTCATAGGGTGTGTTTGTCGAGGAGGAGAATGAGGGATGGGAGCCAAGTGAGGAGGGGAGGATGGCGACGGGTGTGACATGTCTAGGTTAGGGTAGAAGGTGGGTGGAGATAGATGGAGTGCACGTAGGGCAGGAGGGAGATCGTTAGGGTCAGACAAAAAATCATAAGAGGAGGCAGAGTCGGATGAACGAGAAGAGTAAGGGAAGACATATTCATCAAAGAGAACATGACGAGAGATAATAACTCGACCAGAGTCAAGATCGAGGCATCAATAGTCGCGATGGTTGGAAGGGTAACCATGGAACACATATGCAGTGGATCGAGGAGCTAACTTGCGAGGGGTGGTGGAGGATAGATTAGGATAACATAGGCAACCAAAAACACGAAGATGAGTGTAGGTAGGGAGAGTATTATAGAGAAGTTGAAAGGGTGTCTGAAGGGAGAGGGTTTTGGTAGGAAGAAGATTGAGAAGGTGAGAAGCCATATGTAATGCCTCAACCATAAAGATGGGGGGAGGTGAGCTTGAAAGAGAAGAGATCGAGAAACATTGTTGATAGTGCGAATCATGCATTCAACTTTTCCATTTTGAGGGGAGGTGTGAGGACAAGAGAATCTAAAAATAATGCCATATGACTGGAAGAAGGAAAGAAACTTTGTGTTGTCAAACTCCCAACCATTGTCACACCGAAAGGATTTAACGGGAAAATTGAATTGGGTTTTAACATATGCAAAAAAAGAAACAAAGATTTGAAAGACATCTGATTTAGCACGAAGTGGAAAGACCCATAAGAAGTGTGAGAAATCATCCAAAAGGAGTAAATAGTAACGAAAACCACTTGCACTTGGAATCGGAGATGTCCATAAATCAGAGTGAATAAGTTCAAACAAGCATGTAGTGTGCGACGTGGATGGAGAAAAAGGTAAACGTGTCTGTTTTCCCAATTGACAATCATGACAAAGATGGTCAGATATGACCTTATTACACTTAATTAAAATTTGAGAATTTAGGTGTCAAAAAATTTGATCACCGGGATGGCCGAGCCGGCGATGCCAAATAGTGGAGGTGTCTACAATGGAGAGGAGCAATGATGGAGAGGAAGGAGATATGACGGAGGAGATGGGGTAGAGATCACCGATGCTATCACATCGGAGAATGGGAGTCCCGGTCTTGAGATCCTTCACAGAAAAGCCATTAGGATCAAATTCAACAATGCAAGAATTATCACGAGTGAATTGATGGAAAGAGATTAAATTTTTAATTATGTGTGGAATGACAAGGACGTTGTTTAAAGACAAAGGATGAGATGGAATATTTATGCGAGAGTGACCGATAAAAGAGACAGGTAGTGCAGCAACATTACCAACAATTATTGAGCTCGGATTAATACACGAAGTAAATGAAGAAAGAATACTTGTATTTGAGGTAGTGTGAGAAGAGGCACCTGTGTTCATATTCCAATCGGAGGATGGCTATTGCAAAGACATTGTGGAGAATAAGCTAGACAAATTTGTGGGTTGAGTCACTGTAACAGGTGGAAGGGCTGACTGGTACGGGCCTAGGCCTAAGATAGAGGGTTGGCTGTGTTAGGCCACGGCTCCAAAATGAGCTGGAGGGAGCTGCGGCATCTACTGGTGTTGGACCGAGAGGCCCATATGCAAGGAAGGGCCTGGAGGGAGCTGCGGTAGGTGTTGGGCCGAGAGGCCTGTTGGCGTTGAGGAGTGATGGCGGGAAAAAGTGATCCCATGTGTGCTGCAAAATGCGAGGCATGAAGCTGGGTTGGGCCATAGACGTTGGTGGGCTGTTGAGAGAAGCTGGGCTGCGCTACTGCATGTTACTGGACTGGACCCAATGGATAGATGGTTGGGTCAACAGTGATGGAGTAGGCCTGGTGTGGAGCTGTGCCCAAGACTCAAGAAGGTGTAGGAGGAAAAAAATGGTGAGGACGTTTCATCAATTGAGGATTAGCAGGATAACCTGTTATGGGAAATTGTTGGCGTTGTGTTCCATGTCGACCATGTCCACGACCGTAAGCGCGCTCTTTGCCCTGAATTTTTCCGCGACCATGATGGTGGGAGGGAGTGTGGTGAGTATAGAAAAGGGTGGAGGAGTCATGGTGGTTTGAGAGGGTGTCTAGGTGAGTGTGTCGTTCTTCCGAAAGAAGGAGCATGGAGCGAACCTTGAGAAATTTAGGAAAAGGGTCAATATTTTGAATAACTTGCACAAGGTTGGAGTATTCTTCTGGAAGACCATGTAGAGCTTGAAAGACAAGTTCTTCATCGGGAACAGGTTTGCCAACATCAGCAAGCGAGTCAGAGATCGTCTTTAACTTTTGACAGTACTCAGCTATAGAAAATGTGCATTTACGAAGCATGCGGAGTTGATGCTGCAACTGGAGAGCTCGAGGCATCTTATTGTCACGAAAGAGATTTTCAATGGAGATCCAGAGATCATAGGCAGTAGCACCAGTCTTCAAAACATCAGTGAAAAGATCAAAATGAATGGTGGAGTAGATCCACATAACAACCAATGCATCGAGACGATGCCAAGATGGATTAGCAGAGTCAACTGTTGGAGACTTGTCTGTGATGTGGTGGAGAACCTTATGACCAACACAGAGGTTGAAGAACATGGTCTTCACCTTCGTCCTTATGCAAATTCAATTATCCCTTTTTCAAATCTTTGTTACATTTGTCCATATCGGTCGGTCATCAATACACTGGCAAATTATTTCAATTTCTAAAACGTCAGTGAACTGTAAAGTAAAAAAAATTATAATTGTTGAAAAAATTAACAAAAATGCATACAATTCTTATTAAAATGAACGTTTTCAAAATCACATAATGAGATTTCATAAACGTAGCTACACAAACAAACTACGTTAACGAAATTACATAGATGAAATCAAAATTACTAGAAAACAACAATCATACCGAACTCATCGGTTTGGTCGCCATATAAGTTTAACAAAATTGGTCTGAAGCCCTAGTGCATGTGGGTCCGTCTTGGACTTGGTCTTGCCCATTCAGTACCACAATGAAACCAAGCAATGACCCATGACGAAAACAAGCTCCCGACCTTCTAGGTCTTATCTCTTCATCATCAATCGTCTAGAGCATTCACAAGTAGGTCGTTCATCCTCAACTATCATGTTATGCAAAATGATGCAAACATACATGATATTTGCGAGGGTGGACTTTTCCCCAAATCGGTCTAGTAATAATGTGCCAACGAGCTTGGTAAACTGTGAACATCCGTTCAATATCGTTCCTTACCGACTCTTGGGCTCGAGCAAACACTTTGTGCTTCTCCAACATTGGTAAATGTATTAGACTACATATTCACTTACCTCATATACTTAGATATTGTGTATAGGAAATATATATTGTTACCTTATATATTTAGATCTCTGTATATAGATGATACATTATATTGTTTCCTTATATTATGTACTCTATATATTCACTAATGAATACAGAAACCTTAAGGAGAAATTACCAATCTTTCATGGTATCAGAGTTACGATCTGAAAACCTAAGTTCGTTAAATTTGCAGACAGTTTGGATGTAACACTCATAATTGAATTCGATGCAATGCTCTTGAGTTGTTATAACAAAGACCGAATCTCTTCCTAAAGAAAATAACAAGACTGAATCTGATTCCGCAGTTCAAAGGAGTTGGCCCCTTTTTCAAGAAATTAACGGTTGAACTGTACCGGCCATGTCTGCACTATAGATCACAAAAAGAGACGTTAGAGAGAGCGAACAAGACTGGAAACAAAACAAAAAAATAATAATCAAATGCAAATCTCAATTAAACATGTCACGTGACATAAACATATAAAATAAATGTTATACCACTATTCAAGTACCCTTACACCATTGTATATAAGCTATCAATCTTCTTCCATTTTGTGCTTGAGCTTGTTTCCATCGCCGGCGAAACCAACCCGACAACGACCACTTCTGCTCTGTTGCAGCTACTACTGATTCTCAGTTGGGTCCGATCCATTTACTGTAAAAAATAAGTAGCTAAGATCTTCATTGAAGGATCATAAATTCAACCTGAAAAACGGGAAAGCAATAGCCTACCCCTTTTTCAAAGAGCTGTCCCAAGACCGTACATTTTGTAGCTCTCTCTCTCTCTCTCTGTACTGTGTACCTAATAAAGAGAACCATAAAAGAAGAATAAGAAGAAGAAGAATGGCCCTAGAGCAGAAAAGGGAAGACCCTCCATCTGCACCTGCTCACATCCAGGTAATCAAGCCCTTCTCTTTCTTTTACATTTTTGCCCCAAAACACAAATGATTGCATCTCTGCGTACCCAACATCAAGACCCCATAAAAATCATTCCTTTCTTCAATGGTTGGTTTCATGATTGATTTCTGGATCTGGGTTTTAATTTGATTTGTTTTCGGTTGCCGTAAGGTACTTGCATTTGCGTAACATTTCCTGCTTGTTTTTACTCCTCTGGTTTCTATTTTCATGGTGGGGTTTCAGGAAAAAGAGGACAGCGGAGCTGAGTCTGGCGGATCTGGCGACCTTGAGGCCCCATTGCCCCTCACAGTCACTTCTTGGGTCGGTTTAGGTTTGATTGTTTCTTTATTGAACATTTTCATCAACTTTAGCATCTGGGTCATGATTAGCTGGTAATGGGGATGATGATGATGTGCAGGTGTTGTATATGTTGGGAGATGTAACATCAGGACCGGCTTACAGATTCGCCCAATGGTTAGAAACTGCCCGTAAACGCAGAAACAGATCCTCTGTCTTCCCCAATTGCCTCCCCAGCGCCCGCACTATGCCATTAGGCCTCAGGTGTGCTCATTTAGGACTTGTGGTTAGAAGGAAGGATCATTGGTTAATTGTGATTTAAGTTTTATGAGAAGTTTTTGTATGGCATTACTAACTGAAACTATGCTTCCCTACAATACTATACTAGCTTAGGATTTGGGGAAGTAGTGTGAAAATAAATGTGGTGTAGATGTAAAGCTATTATGATTGACATTGCATTTGATACGAAGTTATCATCACGACATTGCTATCCAGTGCAGGAGAATGCACCATTGATTCGAGAAGCTCCTCATCTCCTGAGCAAGTTACAGAAACAAGTCTGTGGGATACACTCGGTAAAGCAGCTATGTTGGACATTGAATCAAGCTCTTTTTCTTGGGACATGCTCACTTCACTTCACCACACTGAGCATAGCTCTAGCAACGACCATTCTGAAGATGAGATGAATAAAGCCCTTGAGGTATGTGCTCGGTTTTTGCATTAAGTGGAAAAGGATGCATTTTGTCTGTAATTCAGATCTTCGTGTAGACAACTAGGGAGGATGATACGTTCAGGTTGTTCATGGCAATACTTTGGTTGTGCTTATAGGTTACGGTGAATTCTGGAGGCGTTGTCTTCTTCGCCCTATTCAATCTGCCTTGTGATGATGCTTCTCCAAGGGAAGCAGCTGCTGTCATAAAGATATCATCTTCAAGAATGGCCACTCAATCAGAACGCCTTGGCTATGAGTTTGCAAGGTGGCTTGGAGTCAAAACTCCACAGGTCCTTATTTTTGTCTCTCTAGCAGATATGTGCTTTATATCATCCCATTTTCATGTGATCATTTTCACATGGAGTCATCTCTTCTTGCAGGCCAGAGTGATTCATAATTGTAGCCCAGAGTGGCAAGATATTAAGGAAGCTACAGAAAAAGCAAGAGATGCAGCAAGTTCAGAAGGAGATGAAATTGGTGAAATGACAAGTTCAGAACTTTTAGAAGCTCTTGAACTGAGCCGATGTCTTATTCTGATGAGGTGAAAACAAAACCCACAGTTTTAACTTTTCATCGTGAATACTGTTATTATGTGAAAGGATGGAATGATTTGCCTTCCTCGCTGGTTACTATGTCTTTGCTATGATGTCACGAGCGTGGTTCATGGTGTAAAGGGTTGATTGCATATAGCTATTGCGTACTATACGTCTTTTAAACATAACTATCCCTAACTTTAAAACATTATTTGCAGTTACTTACCTAAACTATCAAAAACTACATTACAACTCTCTTTTTTGTCAAAAGTGCCGAAAATACCCTTGACCCTAATCTAAAAAAAAAACTTGATAACTACCAAAAACATGTTGATTAGATTTAGAAAATGCTGAGTAGATGTAAAAAAAACTCTTGAAAAGATAAAACCATTAAGAAGACAAATAGTATAAAAAAGAGAGATCAGGATCATGGGTATTTTCATAACTTTTGATGAAAAAGAACTATCTGCAGTTTTTTTGAAAGTTTTGGTGCTTACTCGAATATTGAGTTTGTGTACTGAACGTTACTGATTTATCCAGCTATGTACATGGGTCTCCATTATTGGAAAGCTCGGCTGCATTTGAAACAAGAGAAGCTGCAGGAAAAACAGCAGCAGATCTTGGCAGGGTCTTGATGCTTGATCTTCTCATCAGAAATGAAGATAGGCTCCCATGCCGCCACCTAAGATGGCGTGGCAACCCTGCAAATCTGTTGTTGGCAGAAAAGTCAACTTCTGCAAATGCTGATGTAATGGGGAAAGTACTTGACTCAGTGATCAAGTGCTACAAACCAAGGGTCATCAAAGCTCTTCATAAAGAAAGAAGATCAACTTCAGTAGAAGGGCCAGGAGTCATGCCAAAAAGCTCAGAACTTTCAGACCTCTTGGAGTCACCGAAACCTAGTACCATGACCCTTCAAAGTGAAGCAACAGAAACATTAACAGTTTCAGCATTGTCTGATTTTCACATTGTGGCTATAGACTCTGGTGTTCCTCGCAGGCCTCCAGCTGGAAAACGAGCAAATGACCATGCAATGTATCCAAAGTTAGTAGAGTTGCTTCTCAATAGCTCTAAGTACTCTTCGAATCTGCTCTATGATATAACAGCTGGGAAATTAGGAACTCCTCCACCAGAAGAAGCTGATTCTACAACAACTTCAGTTCGATCACCTGATACAATTTCAATTGCTCATGAATTTAGAAGTGGGTTTCGAGCAGCTCTGAGAGACCTGCAAAGCTTCCATCTGTTCTTGCTAACGCTTCACCAGAAACTTGATAATTTGCTACGTTCATTTTCAAGTATTTTGAACAAGACTTACTCTGGGGATTCTGATAGGGAGGATTTAGCAATTCCTGAATCTCCATATCATGGTTCTGGAGGTGTGTACAGTCCTTCTATAAAGGAACGAGGTGTTAATGATAACCAACCAGACTTTGGTGATCCAGAGACTCAAAGATCAGCTTCTAAGCCATCTTCTTCAAGTGATGTTGGTTCTCCCATGTCAAGGGAAGGCTGGCATGGGAAGTTCTCTAAAGGGGGTGGAGAGCACCTTCGCAGCCTGCGCTTGACCACAAAGCTCCGTGACTTTCACAAATGTGCCAAGGTTAGTATCAGATTTGAAAGAAAAGAATGATCTTTAATGTCGCTTTTGATACAATATCACTATAACTGTTCACAGGTTGATGCTGAATTGAATAAAGAATTGGAGCAGTGGAATGAAATGCTGAAAAATGAGGCTGTGAAGCTTTGCCAAGAAAACAATTTCAGTTCAGGTTTCTTCGAGGGCAGTGACAACAATGGTGTTGTTGATGCTTATGAATTGAAGGTAAGGCCTCAAAACTGAAACTTTTTCTCTTCAATTCAAAAATTGATAGGCATATGAATGGAGAGAACTGTTATACAGGTAAGACTTGAACACATTCTTGAGAGAATTACTTTGATATCGGAGGCTGCAAATACAGAGAGGCCATCGTCAATCTCAAGTGTCTTGTTCATTGGTGGAGCACTAGCTGCAAGATCTGTTTACACACTGCAACACCTCGGAGTTACTCACATATTATGCTTATGCTCCAATGAAATTGGTCAATCAGATACTCAGTATCCCGATCTTTTCGAGTATAAGAACTTCTCTGTAAGTGTTCTTGTTCCTCATATCACCATATATGCTTGGAAGCCCCTTCTGATCATACTTAAACACTTTGTAAACAGATAAGCGACAATGAAGATTCAAACATTAGTTCGATCTTTGAGGAAGGATCTGATTTCATAGACACTGTGGAACAAAAACAAGGGAAGGTTTTAGTTCATTGCTTTGAAGGAAAGAGTAGAAGTGCCACAATGGTGCTTGCTTACCTAATGCTCAGGAAGTAAGTGAAACCCACAAACTCAATCCGTCATCAGAAAAATAGCCTCTCATTGTAGTTTCAGAAACAAACTCAATCATCTTGTTTCTTTCTGATCCTTGAACCAGGAAATTTACCTTATTGCAAGCTTGGAACAGCCTGAAACATGCCCACAGGCGAGCGCAGCCTAATGATGGGTTTGCGAAGATTCTGGTGGATCTGGATAGGAAGCTGAATGGGAGGGTGTCAATGGAATGGCACCAGAGGAAGCCAACGATGAAGGTTTGCCCGATATGTGGAAAAAACGCGGGCCTGAGCAGCAGCTCACTGAAGCTTCACCTGCAAAAAGCACACAAGAAGCTATCATCAGGGAGTGTTGACAGTGCCATGAGTATGGAAATACAGAAGGTTATATCCACAATACAGATAACTAGAGGTGGGAGTGTCAGCCCCACCCAGAGATCACACTCAACAGATGATTTGGAATAGTAGCAGCAACCTTAAAGTTTTTGTAGATATTTTTGTTGTACATGTATTTGCAGCTATCTTTTGTTTTTCACAAGGAATAAAACATGAAAATATCAGAAACAAGTTACCACACTGCTATGGTTCCAATTATATGTTCATTCAGACAAGATTTGAGAAAATTATTGCCAAAGCCTGCAACATCAAACCCAAATCAAGTAGCCATTAAATCCACATTCCCTATATCAGACAATCCAAGACATTAACTGAGTTTAAGAAGAGTACAATTGTGAAAGAAAGTGTCAACGCAAAAGACAACAGGAAAGGCCTCATGGGCATAAGCATGATTCATCTTATTAATCCAAAAGAGCTAACAATTCAAAACCTACTGTCTATAATCTCTGCCACAGTTTTAACGGTGCCAATACTGATGCCAGACTCGTCTTCCAAGCCAAAAAAAATCACTATGACTTAGCAATACTTTTTGTAAATTAAAAAAAGGAAAGGGTACAAAACAACATATTGGCAAAAGAAGTTATAGCTGAGCAAAAAAGCCGGGTTTGGTCTACACTGGGACAGCCTCTGGCAAGGAACCTGGAGCACCATTGGCACCACTGAGCACGGTCACATTCCCATCCCCATCAACATCTACTATGACAGAATCACCTTCTTTGATCTCTCTTGCAAGCATCTTCTCGGCCATGCAGTCCTCCAGTAGTCTCATTATGGCCCTTCTCAAGGGTCTTGCTCCATAGCTAGGGTTATACCCTTCCTCAACCACCCTATCTCTAAACCTCTCTGTCACTTGAAGATCTATTTCCTTGCCCTTCAGCCTCTCAAACACCTCCTTCAACATTATGTCTGCGATCTCCTTGACCTCGAGTTTAGTGAGCTGTCTGAATACAATCATCTCATCCAATCTGTTCAAGAACTCAGGCCTGAAGTATCGCTTGAGTTCCTCCTTCACCAGGCTCTTGATCTGATTATAACTTCTATCCTTCTCATCAAAATCAAGATCAAACCCGATTCTCCGGCCTCCTTTCTCAATCACACTGCTTCCAACATTTGATGTCATTATCAAGAGTGTGTTCTTGAAGTCAACTGTTCTACCTTTGCTGTCCGTCAACCTTCCATCTTCAAGAATCTGGAGCATCATGTTGAAGACATCAGGGTGAGCCTTTTCAATCTCATCAAAGAGTACCACGGTGTAAGGGCGGCGCCTGACAGCCTCAGTCAGTTGACCACCCTCAGTATAACCAACATACCCAGGAGGTGAACCGATGAGCTTGGACACAGTGTGTCTTTCCATGAACTCACTCATATCGAGTCTTATCATGGCCTCCTCAGACCCGAAGTAGTAGGTAGCAAGGGACTTTGCCAGCTCAGACTTCCCTACACCGGTAGGCCCAGAAAAGATGAAGCTAGCGATGGGCCGGTTTGGGTTCTTGAGCCCCACACGAGCACGGCGGATGGCCCGGCTTATCGCCACCACAGCTTCGTCTTGACCGATGATTCGCTTGTGGAGGGTCTCTTCCATCTTCAGGAGGCGGTTGGATTCATCGGTTGAGACTTTGTCAACGGGAATGCCAGTCCAAGAAGAAACAATATGCTGAATGTCCACCTCAGTCACAGTGGGACCCGCATCATCTCCTGCCTCTGTCTCTGCCTTACTCAACTCTTTGCCATTGTCTACCAGAACTGAGATTTGTGCCTTCAGGTCCATTTCTCTATCCCGTAACTCCCCTGCCTATTCAAAAACAAATTGATTTATCAAACAAGATAGTAAATAAATTAAAGGAATCAAAATCCAGACAAACCTTTAGATACTGTACCTTCTCAAAGTCCTGGCTCCGAACAGCTTCATTTTTCTCTTTTGTAAGTTGCCTGAGTTCCTTCTCAAGCTCTCTTGCTTCCTCGGGAAGCTACAACAAAAGAAGCCTAATTAACTCGAACTAATGGTAAAAATAAATGTAAGAAAGCACAACTTATAGTAGCTTACACACCTGAGCATGGCGAAGCCTAACCCGTGAACCAGCTTCATCGACCAAGTCAATAGCTTTGTCAGGCAGAAAGCGATCACTACATGTGCAAATATGCATGATTATTATCCGAAACTCACTACGGTAAACGGTGGGAATGTTGCAAGAATGACTTTCTATTTGAAGACTCAATTCAAATGGCAATGCACAAGAATCTATGAAAACATGATACCTGATGTACTGGTAAGAGAGCTGGGCAGCAGCCACCAAGGAATCGTCAGTGTAACGAAGCTTGTGGTGAATCTCATATCTCTCTCGAAGCCCCGTCAAAATCTGTATCGTTTCATCAACAGTTGGTTCAGGAACTTTGACTGGCTGGAATCTTCTCTCCAATGCTGGATCTTTCTCAATGTGTTTTCTGTATTCATCTAACGTTGTAGCTCCAATACACTGTACAAAAGTTAGAGTAAATTGTCTCCTAAAATAAAACAATTCAAATCTTAATAATATGTGTGCAGACATTGTCGAGTCACCACAGAAGCCACATAGCAACAACAACAAACATATTATCATCCTAAGCTAAGCTTATATTGGGAACCAGGCAGCTATCACCAACAGAATCTAAGACCAAAATTAGATACATATCATATCACGCACATAGGGTAGAACAAAATTGTACCTGTAATTCACCTCTTGCAAGGGCTGGTTTCAAAATGTTTGCAGCATCAATAGCCCCTTCAGCGGCCCCAGCTCCAATTAAGGTGTGCACTTCATCAATAAAAAGAATAATATCATCACTTTGTTTGATTTCTTCCATCAGCTTCTTTAGTCTTTCTTCAAATTCTCCACGATATTTTGTACCAGCCACAAGAAGACCCATATCCAATGTTACAACCTAATTAGCAGAGAAGAACACGGACATATGTTCAACATATCGTAGGGGAAGAAACACAAATAGATTCTTCAAAAAGGCAGACTATCCAAAGGTTGAAATGGCCTCAAACACAAGAATATCAACTAGGCAAACACATATTCATCAATGTTGATCATGCCCAAAAGGATGCCATGTGAGAGAAACTTATTCAAGCATGATGATGCGAACTTGAAGCAACTCCACATATTCATCTTTGATATCAACACTCTTTAAAAAAGCACAAATCTTAGGAAGAGCATTTTTATTCCGACCATAACATGCAACTATCAAGTAGTACACATAAACCTACTATTACCTTCTTCCCCTCGATTGTTTCGGGAACATCGCCAGTTGCAATTCTTTGAGCAAGGCCTTCAGCAACTGCTGTTTTCCCGACACCAGGTTCTCCGATAAGACAAGGGTTATTTTTTGTTCTACGTCCCAATATCTGGGTGACTCTTTCAATCTCTGTCTGCCTCCCAACAACAGGATCCAATTTTCCCTAAATAAAGACGGAAACAATTCAGGGAATATAAAAACAACTCAAGCCTCATAAAGCATTTTTTTGGATAACCGGACAAAACGAAAAATGTTACCTCCTCTGCTAGCTTGGTCAAATTAGTGCCGTACTCCTCCAGTGTAGGCATTTTGTTGCCACTATTGCTTCGCATACCAGGAATAGCATTTTCTGTATTCTCGCTCACCATTCGAATGACCTGCTTGCAGGTTTTACAACAGTAATTAATGAATTCTGATGTTCAATTAAGATTTTCGTTTACCTGATGCAACAAGGAAGAACATAATGCTTGCCTGAGTGCGGATGTTGCTAGGCTCAGCACCCAAATTCTCAAGAACACGTGCAGCTACACCTTCACCCTCACACAACAATCCGAGGAGCAAGTGCTCAGATCCAATGTAGTTATGACCTAAAATTTCATGAAAACATATATTTCAAACCAACTCATCAGACATATCACAATTTAGAAAGGGAAGAACATATATAGGCCATCAAGATCTACATTTAGGATACCACATAGAACTGCATATGAGTAGACAAGAATTTCATGTTCGATAGGCCAAGTGGTAAAGAGCAAGGTTTTGAGTTCGAATCTTCGTGCATAAAACATGGCATATATGTAGACAATAATTAATGAGCTTGTCCCACTATAGATTGAATTTTTTCTCAATTGGTTTTGTACTATTCAGAAGGCCCAACATAGAACTAGATATCTATGTTTAAGCCCCAACCTCTAAAGACAAAAAATTCAATCTATAGTGGGACAAGCTCATTGATTCTGACTTAATTCAGAGAGCTAGCATCCAACAGACTCATTATTCATCATGGGGCATTCCCATATATCACAGCAGCACAGTAACTTCAACATAATTCTAAAAAGATGCAACGTCAATGCAAATCCTACCGAGGGAAACACATATGATTAGACAAAGAATCTCCTCAGAATCAATCAACTATGCAAAGTTACAAATACATACTGATTAGAAGAAAGAAACAAAAAATATATATTACTTAGTTTGCGGGCTTCCTCCAGTGAGAGTTCCAAAACTCGCTTGGCACGAGGAGTGAATGGAATCTCAACAGCTACAAATCCACTACCACGTCCAATAATCTTTTCCACTTCTACACGAGCATCTTTCAGATTTATTCCCATGGATTTAAGAACCTTTGCACCAATTCCAGTTCCCTCACCAATAAGACCCAATAGAATCTGTTCTGTCCCAACAAAATTGTGACCAAGCCTTCGTGCTTCCTCTTGCGCAAGCATAATAACCTTGATTGCTTTTTCTGTAAAACGCTCGAACATAGCTTTGACTACAAAACGACTTCTCTTTCCTCTCCGAGACTGTGACATAGTAAATCCCACTCTGGAACGATAATCCTGGCCAGATCTCAGCATTGTATCAAAAGCATTGGAACCTCGTAATCTTGTGAAGCTTCTAATTGTCAAAGGAGTTGCTTGTGCACAACACATCATTCTGACAGTCCTTTTAGATTTCCCAAACCCTTGTGATTGAGCACCGCTCTGGCCATAAACTAAACCTGGGAGATTGGTTGACTGAATAAGTGCCCTGGCCATGTTTTCAACTATGCACCCTGCATCACATGATATAGATCTTTATGAGAGAACACAAGAAGAAGATCAACTCAAAGACAAACATGTTTTATCAGGTAAATTTTTAACAAAAATCTGCCCTGAGCTAAGACCCCATGAATAAGTTGATAGGAAAAACTATAATGCAGTATGTATATATGCATTAACCTCAAGAAGAAATTGAACATCATACGCTATTGTTATTTTAGATTTGACAATGTATCAGTAACCTCTACGGTAATTGTTACCGTTGATTCATACTATTTCCCCTTATACATAATGGTGAAAGGGCATTTAAATCTGATGGAATATCAATCATGTTGACTTCTTACCCTATTCATGTGAAAGTATAATTTGACTCTTAACACAGAAAAGAGAGCAAGTGAAGCAGGGATAACGAGACAAGTACAGAAACACAGTGGCTATGATTATTGTACTGCGGCAAATTTATATATTAAAGGAAAGGAAGCATTGTAGAAATTCAGCCTACTCATATTAGTAAGCCTTATCACAAAGAGATTTCCGTCCAAAGTTCAGGTATAATTCTGAATCTCATGTGTGATTCTGGTTTCTGAATATCTTTGAGGTCTAATCTAGAATGTGAGACGGTTCAACTGTAGATAGTTGAGAGCAAATGAAGGCTCTTTCCAGCACAGAGAAATGCATATCCATTTAAGAGTAAACCCCACCACACTTCTGAGTTTGCAGATCAATGCAGCATTACTAGGAACACTGTACTAACCAGAACATCACGTATGATACCCCAAACATACAGAGAACATCCAACAAATGGCCAGATAAACCCCATATCAAAACGAACACGATCACGAACCCAAAGCTCGAACACTTTATCCACGAGAACCCACAACTTCCAAAATCAGAACTTGACCCATAACAATGAATTAAAACGCAAAACCCTAAAATTTCAAAATACCCAGAAACCCACATTCACAGGCAATTAGACCCGACATCTCAAAAACCATCAAAACTTCAAAACCCACGGCTGAAAATCCATACACGACATTTGAACAAAATTCTCACCTAAATCTTCAAAGCAAAGGACTGGTAAAATAGAAGGTTTTAGGAAGGAGAAGAAAGGCGGAAAGAGGGCAGACCTGTAGGGTCTAGTGGAGAAACCCTTTTTAAGGTCGGCCGAGGAGGTCGCTAGCGAGTAGCGAGAGTGATTGTTTTGTTGCGGACGATGATATCTCTGCCCCTTTCCGTATTATATCCTCCTCGTATCATTTTCATTCGTTGTTCATCCACCTGCAGTGCAGTGCATGCACCACCGCTACACCGTATTGCCCCCGAATAGGTGAAGCACTAGCCGTCCGATCTGAGTACCTACCTCGCTTTGACTTTTAGTATATACGTGGCAAGTTATCAAACATATGTCATTTTGACTACATGAGTCTATGTTGAGCTTAATCTCGTTAATATCACATCAAATTGATAGAGTTGATTTTTAATTTTGTAAACTCAATGTGAACTTAAAACTTGTTAACATGTTCACGATAAGTTATTTTTAAGTTTTATTCGCTATAACTTTGTTGAATTTGTTCTAAAATATCCATAGTCATTGTTGATTTTGGCTTTGAATGTTGTGAGGGGAAGGTCCCCGATCTAGATTCTGGATGAATCCGAGATGAAGCATTGCCATATAAAGTTACTTGAGCTTTGCCTCGACTCTTGTTATAAAAAACCATTGAAGCTTAAGTATCGTGTATATTAAAGAGTCCCAGATATGGGCATTCGATTTGGTTGAAGAGTGGTATTGA
>JAYMSW010001076.1:0-18048 GCA_036897725.1 Erodium texanum | reverse complement strand
GTAGTTAAGTGAAATTTTCCCTTTAAAATTTTGATTGTTATTGAAGGGTATTTTAGACTTTTTATATGTTTTGGATGACAAACTGACGGTGTGGACTAACGCTAAAAATAAAAAAATAAGTTAGGTGTAGTCAGATGAAAAAAAATTAAATAAGTGTAGTTATCTGAATTTCGCTAATAGGTAAATGTAGTTAAGTGAAATGTTCCCATTTATTTTTAAACAATTGTTATTTTCTTTTAGGTGCCCTAAACCGACTGTACCGTAACTCTAGGGTTTTCTCGGTGCCATAAATATTGCATCAGTGCGTGATTTGTCTAATCGTCGATAGTGATTTTCAGCTAATATACATTTGTGGGTTATGACGAAGATAGTAGGGGAGATAATTAGAGATCAAATTGAGTGGTGTATTAGGTGAATTGTGACAACAATGACCAATGTTGGGAATAGGTTATGTGTGTATAGGTTGAAGCAGGGCCGAGCCAAGAATAAAATTCAGGGTGTTTCATCAACAATTAATAAACATAAAGAAAAATCGATGATAAGAAACATACGAATATTACATATGAAATGTATTAAATTTTACCTAATATTAAATGCACATATCCGATTCTAGTTTTAGTTGAAAAGAATACCATTCCCCTATAATTTTTGGACTCTCCGGTGTGTACTGAATCAGCCTTGTAATAATACAGGCTTCAATGATATCAATTGTTTTTTTATATATAAAAATTATCGTTGATTTTATATATCAATCGGAAGATATACATACTATTTTTTGAACGTTTAAAGTAGAAAGCTCTCACAACTTAGATTTGATGGAAATATGATTCCTACAGTCAGCTTTTCACAGAGCATAGCTCGCATACCGCTTACAGTCTAGACCTAAATGAAAAGACTTGGGTGTTTTGGATACGCATCTAGACAGACAACAGTTTGGCACTAACCCAGTCGACGCTGACAACTTATTGACTAACAAATAAACTAAAAAACAGTAGCTAAAGACGATCCGAAAAAAACTTCCTCTGAACGAAACTCCACAGACCAGGGCCAAGACAGGCTGACAAGGCTAGTTAGGAAAGGTTGGACAGCGGTGACACGGGTTAGGTGGGGTCATGGTTGGACGGCAGTGACACGGGCTGAGTAACACGACTGGTAGTCGACGACGGGGAGGGATAACTAATATTTTGATATCACTTGTTAATAAAACGTTTTGTTTTTATAATAATAACGTAAATATAAACACACTTAATCTGCACGAAGCCTGTTACTTACACGCTATAAATGTCTATTATTAAGCTGAAAAAGAACATAAGCAGGTAAAAAATATGCGTTATTTATAAACCACAGAATAAACTCCATATCTAGGACGAATCTCTTTAATTTTTGTACACATCTATATGCTAAAGACGATTCATTTAATGTATCATTCAAAGAATTTAATTTGATTTCCAGATATTAAAGGACCCATGCAATCTTATGAAACGTAACATTATATGTTTATAACTTAAACATCTATATTTTGAAGTGTACTAATTTGTAAATGTGTATTTATTTTTTTCTTTGATTAGGACTAAATTTGTTATTTAGATACCAAAGTATACTCTCATAACAATCAAGTGATGCTTAATTAAAAATAATATGCATTTAAAAAGAATAAAAATAATATGCCAACTGAATATTGCATTAATTTAATTTAACTGTTTGAATATACGAATTTTGTAACAAAATTTACGAACGTAAGTATTGGAAATCTGTACACTTATACAAGGTAATAATTAAAGTTTTTTTTATTAACCGGTTAAACACTTGAACTTGAATCTATGAAACCAGAGTTCAAGCCCTAAGAACAACAATATCGTGTATATTTAACATGTCTTGGGTTATCCTATATTCATATTGTTGGTGTTTGAAATAAATGTAGTATTATTATATATCCACCATGAAGACATACATATCAACTATTGAGTGTACAAGGCAATAACATTATAGACTCTAGACTTGGTATGAATAACAATTCACATAGTCAGCTTTGAATGAGCATATATATAGCTCGCGTACCGCGTAACAATCAGACCAGCTCTAACCTAACAACATAATAAATATGCACCAATGACGTAATAAATGCACACCTTATAAGTCAGACATAACTGACATCTTTTTTGTCTCCGCTAAGATCTGAACCCCGAGTGACGATGATATAAAACAACTCTTTTACTCACTAGACTATGCAATAATTGATACGTATATATCTATAATCAATATACATTCAAGATTTCGAAAGAAGAAGAAGATACATGGTAATGAATTATAGTGTAATATATAATGAGAAAGGGTGCATCGACATAACTCTCCATTTATATATGCAATAGTGGAAGCACGTGTATTTAATTCTTTTTGCCCCTACATATTCTCGTGCGTATATATATGAGTACTCTGTTAGTTGCATAATCACACAAGACTCTAAGGACAATCAAAGAACAACATAAGTGAAGATGTTGCAGATTATGCAAATTGTTGTGTGTTTTGTAGCCATAATTGTTATTGGGATAAGTCATTTGGTATACAAATGGATGAACCCTAAATGCAACGGTAAGCTCCCTCCGGGCTCCATGGGGTTTCCGATCATCGGCGAAACCCTAGAGTTCTTCAGGCCCCATGCATTATACGGTATCTCACCCTTCATTCGAAAAAGAATCGTTAGGTATATACTTAAATTTCTTATCCTCTCTGTGTCATTTGTTGTCGTTTTTGTTTTTGTTTTGAGTGTTAACATGTTCCTGATCGTTTGGACAATGTTTTAGGTACGGACCGGTGTTTCGAACTAGTATAGTTGGTCGGAATGTGATAGTGTCGACCGACCCTGAGATCAATTATTCGATCTTTCAACAAGAGGGAAAATCTTTTCAATTGTGGTACACCGAGAGCTTCACAAAGATTATTGGAGAAGAAAGCTTGCTTGGCTACCACGGAATGGTTCACAAGTACCTCAAGAACTTGATTCTCCATCTTGTTAGCCCTGAAAAACTTAGGGCAAAGCTCCTCCATAAATGGACTCTACAACTTGCTTGCATTTGCAAACTTGGGCTAGCAATGGTTCTATAGATGTTAAGGAAGAATCTTCAAATGTGAGTCTCCCTTACCCTAACACTTACATTTACAAAAAAAAAAAAAACCGGGGATAATCTCATAAATAATATATCACTTAGTCACTTTTATTATCTACACTAACTTTGAAGTTTTTTTTTTTTTTTTTTTTTTAACTTTACTAAAATTTGAATTTTTCATTTCACTCTGTTTTGTGGTAAATGATAGAAATACCCTTATTTCAAAAAATATGTTAATGTTGTAGTCAAATTTGCCCGAGGTCCTTAAATTGTTACTTAAGTATTTTTGTCATATATTACCAAAATATAGTAAAGTGAAAAAATGTAGAAGTTTAGTATGGTTGAGTAGAAAATTTTTAAAGTCAGTATAATTAAAACGAGAAAAGTGACAAATTTATTATTCTTTTATAAGATTATCCTATATACGTCATGACTTATTACGATTTTTTTTCATGTATTGTCTTGTTTCAACAGATGGTATTCAAATATTTTTGCAAAGAAGTAGATTAGTTACGAAGATCCAATCGCAGTAAAAAAGCTACAAGCTAATTTTAATGCTTTCATCGACGGTCTTATCTCGTTTCCTTTGAACGTACGCGGAACAGCATACCATGCCTGTTTAGAGGTACCATTTCAACTTCTTTATATGCTTATGGTAATCTAATTAATTAGCTTGTTTCGAAATATAATAATTTGTAACGAAATGCACTATAATTTGAATTTTGATCATTTTAGGGACGTAAAAATGTATCGAACTTGATCAACGATATCGTTAAGGAGAGGAAGGTGTCGAAGATTCGTGAAAACGATTTCTTGGATCATTTACTCGACGAAGTGGAGAAAGAGGAAACCATCTTAAACGAATCGATCAGTGTAAACTAAGTGTTATTACTTCTCTTTGCTGCGTACGAAACTACTTCTTCGGCTATTACATTGGCATTGAAGTACATTTCTGATCAACCGGAAGTAATGGCTGAACTAACGGTTTGTGCATCTCGAACAATCACATATATCAAACTGATCGAGTTTTTTGCTTTTTAACGCTTATCGTTAAGTTTTTTTGTCTTTAAATTTTGATTCAGAAAGAACACGAAGCGATTTTGAGAAATGGAGGCGACAAAAATCATGAAGTTACATGGGAGGAATACAAATCTATGACGTTTACACATATGGTACGTGGAAAGAGTAGTGTGAAGCGATTTATATTCTAAGTTGTAAATATATATTGAGTTTTTTATAATAATAATAATAAATTGTTTTGTTTCATTCTTGTAGGTCATCAATGAAACTGTTAGATTGGCTAACATTGTACCTGGGATTTTCAGAAAAGTTGTGAAGGATGTTCAGATGAAAGGCAAGTTCATAATTTGTATTATAATTATTTAAATTAGTGCATATATATACAATTTTGTTTTTCAAAATTCACCATCTTTAATTAAATTATATAACTACGTACTATTTGTTCATGTATATTCCAGCAGGTTGGATTGTTATGGTTGTGCCATCGGTTCTTCATTTGAATCCAGATAAATATGAAGATCCTCATATGTTTAACCCTTGGAGATGGGAGGTAACTTTTTCTTTTCCTTCATAAAATAATTACAATAATTAATTATAAATGAATAATTAACGGTTGAATTATTGTTAATTAATGTTCAATTTTTTTTTGTGTAAAAAAAAGGGAAAAGATTTGCATGCAGGCTCCAAGACGTTCATGGCATTTGGAGGTGGTGTGAGACTATGCGTTGGGGCTGACTTTGCAAAGGTGCAAATGGCCCTTTTGCTCCATCACTTGGTCACCAAATACAGGTCAATATATACAATTCAAATGGATATTATGAAACCAAAAATCTTATAATTTACTCGTTTTATTTTGTCAGTAGTTTTGTTCATCACTAAAATGCCTGGATTATCGTGTCAGGTAGACGGCAACCAAGAATAGAGATGTTATTCGACGACCAGGTTTGGTTTTTCCAAGTGGGTTTCACATCAAAATCAAGCACAAAGAAGAGACTAATAAGAAACCTAACAATGGAGGAACTCAAACCATATGAATGAAAATGACTCAAGGATGGTTGTATTGATCATCAATAAAAGTCACATAATACATTTAATATACATAAATGTTTTTGTGTTTAATTATGAAATGTTTTATATTTGCAGCATGGTGAAAAGAATAATGATGTTACTATGCACACAATTAGGGTATGGGGTTTATGTATTTGGGACATGTAATAAATGTTGAATAAATGAAGTTGGTGTATTTCAGTACAAGTAATTCTCTTTCCTTACATTTGAGTTCAGTTTTTTTTTTCTTCTTAAATTCCTCTTTGAACAAGAACATAAACTTGGGTCCACCCACCACACAAGTTGTGGCCAAGTCTAAAAGAAAGTTCATGAATCATGAAAGATAAATACATATAAAAGTGTAAAGGTGTGTATAAAAATACGTGGATGATGGAGGTTTAAAGTTGCAGTGTGAATATCTATTCAAGATTGGGCAGAACAATTTGGGAGCACATCGTTGTGCCACAAGCGATCATCACAGGAGACTAAAATAAACTTCGATAACTGCTTAGAAAATAATATGACAAAATAAATTGAGATAATGTAATTCAAACTTGATAAGGATATTTATATGTCACTTTGAACTACATATAAGATTTGCATATGCTCTACACATTTGATAAGTCTTATTACTTGTATTTATCCGTATTTAATTAATGATAAAAACAACACATTCAAATTTGTTAAGGTATGAGATCGATTCTAAAATAAACCTAATGTAGAAATAGAGATGTTCGATAAACTGGAAATGCTGAAACAATTGAAATGGTCAATTGGTTTGACGAGCAACAAACAAAACAGTTGTGTTGTGATAGTTTTGATCTATTGACTTGAAAGTAATATTTCCGGGTGACTGAGGTGGCGATCAGCCGTGGTTGTTCTCCAAGGTTAACACAACTCAATTTAACAGTGCACTCAGTCGCTCTATTGAATTTAAAATGAACGAACTGTACTATCAAGGTGGCATAAAATAATATGTAGTTGGTGGAAATATAAGTAGGCGAAAACAAAAAATGGGAGAACAGATGAAAAATTCAAACGCATTTGGAAATTGTTTAAAGTCTGAATTTAAAAAGTATTTAACCCAGAAAGACTAGTCGGCCCGCCCAAGACTTCACCGAGACTCGGGCCCGACCGGAACAAATGGTAGTGATAGCATGCTTGTGGGTTTCCCTAGCAAGACCCAATGCCACATAACCCATTAGGTTACTAAACATGATAGAGAAATGAAACAATATAAACCAAAATTGTTTCCAATCTTTTAAAGACGGGGGATATAAGCAAAACACAACAAAAGGCCTTGAGAGCCATTTTTTTTTCAATAATCCCCCATAAATTGTGATAGAATCCTTTTAAAAGAATTTTGAGCCAAAAACGAAGTTTTGAAAACAAACTACCAAGAGTATAAGAAAGATTTGATACTTAAATGCCAATATCTTACCATTTGAATTAGCACAAAGTGAGATGAGGCAAAAACTTACTTAAAGCAAGTGAGATATTGGTTCTAACGAATACCCTTTGATTTAACTCACATCAAAAATGATTTACTTGCTTTAAGTAACGGTATTTGTATTTGCAGAACTAGAACCAAGGTGTACGCACGACCTTTAGTAACGGTGTACGCATGCCCATATATCAACCGATTTTAAGTAAGTTCAAGATTTAATTCATTTACTTTAAGTAAAATTTTGTTTCATCTCACTTTGTGTCTATTCAAATAGTAAGATGTTGGCCTTCAATGAAGTGTGATAAAAACTTACTTAAACCAAGTGAATTAAGTAATGGTATTTGAATTTACAGAACAAGAACCAAGGTGTATGCATGACCTCTAGGATATTCATTAGGACCAAGGTGTACGTATTGTCTTGATCTATGGGTTTAACCCCATCCTTCTCGATACATCAAAGACAATTTTCCTTGATAATTCATTTGTAAAGGGGTCAGCAAGATTTCGTTCGGACCTCACGTGTTCCAACAAAATTACTCCATTTTTCTAGAGTTGCTTAACCACACCATACCTAATTCGAATATATATTCTCTTATGATTATAGATATTATTCTTCTCAACGCATACAACCGATTGCAAATCACAATTAATGGAGAAAAGCACAACTTATCCAAAACGAATCTGGGGAAGTTTTCTCAAAGTGAAATGGAGAAGACTCAAAACCCCCCGAGAGGATTCCCTATACAAGCACCTCTACTAACAATTTCCTCAACCAGTCTACTTCTTGCCCTACCAAATCAAGGGCAATGAACTCAAACTCTATGGTGGAATCGAGCTTGTTTGAAACCATATAGGTGTGTGGTCGGAGGTAATGGTCTGTAGGTTGCTCAAGCATGCATTCAGAAATCTTGTCATCCATTGCTGGTTGATCAAAACCCTATCAAGCCGAACCTCTATCCAGTCTGGGGTGCCTCAGCCTCGTTCCCATGTTAAGGGGAGCCCAGATAGTTCAACATCCTGAAGTTGACACTCTGACAACAAGTTTTGAAACTCCTCCATCAAATACGTAGGGTAAAGGGCACCCCCACGCTTATCACTAGCCCACAGTAGTGTGTTAAAATCACCATGTAAACACCCATGAGATTGTTTCCCCTGGTAAGAATCATATGAGGTCCCAAGTTTGCCATCTTTGTGCTCTGATGGGCTCTCCGTATATCCCTGTGACCCGGTAAGTGTGTCCATCAACAATATAGTCGACGTCTATATGATTCTTAGAGAGTGAACAAAGGGAGACATCATCCTTATTCCTCCATAATAATGCTAAGCCCCCACTACATCCAACCGTATTTACCCCCGAATGCTCCCTCAAACCTTATTTTGCTACGCAACCATAGTTGCTTTCATCTCGCAAAGGAAGACGATGTTGGGTTTCTTCTGAGCAACAAGCTCTATTAAGAACGACACTGTTTGAGGGTTCCCAAGCCCCCGACATTTCCAGGCTAAATAACTCATTGGACCTGACGGGATTCCGAGTAGAATCCGGCCTATCATTCATGTTCAAAACTCCACTTCCCTTTGTCATGACATTGTCCATTTGGAGACCATCTCGGTTCATCGACTATGGGCTCGAGAAGCGGTCACTCTTGTTTTGAGTCAACAGCATAAACTACTACCCTATCTGAATTGGACAAGTATTTGGAAGAAGAGGATGTTGATGATTCTTCCTCTTTCAATGTCCTAAAATAGTGGGTTGTAATGCCCAAAGGTACCCTATAATTTCTAGAATGGCTAGAGACATCTTAGCCATTCCAAACTCCACTGTTTTTAGTGAGTATGCTTTCAGTGAGGGTAGTAGGGTTCTTATTGATTTCAGAAGTACCTTGAGCACCATGAATGTATAAGCCCTTGTTTGTTGTCAAGATTGGTTCAAGGGCACTCCAACAAGTCTCTGTACTACAATGTTGGAGGAAGAGATGGACAAAATGCAAATTGAAGAAAGATGGTCAGTGACCTATTGTAGTAATTCTGTTATTTTTAAGTTTTAAGTTAATTAGTTAACTGTCGTTATTATTAAAATTATTTCATTTTTATATTTTTTGTGCAGGTATTCAAGAATCTACAAATACAATTGGTGCCTCGATTATGATGCGATACAATGAAGACTTTTGTTTTGATTATCAAGGAAGAAGATAATTGAAGATTTCTTGAGCAACTCAATATTTTTGTTAACGGTCAACCGTCTTGCTTGACACTTAAGTTTTTGTGTAAATTGTAAGTTGTGATTTGATTATAAAATTTATAATGAAGGAAGAGGTATTAGTTCTAAAAATGCAGGTTTTGAACTTTCGAATTTGAATAGTAGCAACTGAGTGAAAACAAGTCACTTGAACTAGAATGTGTCCCAAATTTTGGGCCCAATCCAACCATCCAACATACTTCTGATGGTCGCTGAAAATCGACATCGACTGAGTCTATTTTCAATTGGAAATTTAGGCACTAGGCCGGTATTAGGGTGGCACCGGTGAGCATTCCTGAACCACCGACAATTTCCAGTCCGATGAGCATATGGGACGTTGATTCCAGTGAACCGGCCGATATTCAGCCGGCCCTACCCAATAACCATAATAAAAATATAATAATTAATACAATGGTCACACGTGCCGCTGCCAGCCCGTCTCCTCCTCTCAGCCCAAAATCAGCAATACAAAACACACATCATTACTGCTGTTGAGACTCTACACTGATAGAAACCAATACCCAAAACCCTAACCTCAGTCCTTCGATCCATGGAACCCGAGGACGAGATCTATGCCAACGGCGGAGAAGAATCGAGCCGCAGCAGCCCGATCATTAGCGGCGAGCAACTGGACATCGAGGCCTACGCGAGTCTCTATCGCGGCCGCACCAAAATCACGCGCCTCCTGTTCATCGCCGACCACTGCAATAACCGGCCGATGGAGCTTGAGGCTCTTCACATGGCCTATGATGAGATTAAGAAGGGCGAAAACACGCAGCTGCACCGGGAGGTTGTGCAGAAGATCGACGGCCGCTTGGGCGCTGACTACGACATGGACTCGGCCTGGTGCAAATCCATTGAACACAAGGCTGATCAGAGAAAGGAAAAGCTTGAGAACGAACTCAATGCCTACAGGGTGCGACTCTGAACCATATACGAATTTTACTCTTTGAATATTGTTTAACCGATTATGTTGTTTAGAACTAATTTCATAGATTTATAGCTAATTACATACACGCTTATATGAATACAAGCTGTTTGAGAAGCATGATTGTTGGTTTTGCGTTTTTGTGTAATTTATGTGTGTCAGTAGTGAGAGCTTTAGGTTTAGGGTAATGCATTATTCCACGGGACTCTATATAGAGCTAGGTTGTGTGTTAAATAGGGCATGGAAATATGAAGTATATATTGGTACATGTGTGTAAACCTACTTCATTGGAGGTAATTGCCAATTTTAATTAATTTAACTAGGTGTTGAAGTTATACAAACTGGTTGCTCATTTGTTCCTTGTAGTTTTCTTTGTCACGAACACTGTTTTTTCAATGTTAGACTTAGTGTACCATTCAGCCATTTTGAGTTTCTGATTGCACACATAAGGTATTGTCGGATAGTTCTCACCTTCACAAGAAATTAAATATTTTGACGAGGTATGTTTGGTTGAGATGTTTAAACTAATAAACTTGATTATTTTTTTTCTCCATTTTAGTATTTTTAGATATCAGAAAACATGATGTGGTTATCCCTTGTACTGACCTGATCACTTATTATATCACATCTATGAAGCTGATATTATAGTTATAGCAAATGTAATCTTTTCCAAGTTTGGTTTATATTGATCATTGATTGATCATACTCGACTAGATGATTGAAAACTAGAGAAATATTAAGACATTTGAATTTGGTAGAACTTGAAGGACTTTACAGTAGACAAGGTGAAGGAGAAGATTGCATAGTTTTGGGCTGTGAGCCTGTGACCAAGATTAATGTATGCATTAGTGAGTGCTTTGGTTTGGCACACTCATAAAAATGAAGAGACAACGCCCAATATTACCCCGAGTATTATCATTTACCTTAACAGTATTTCTCATGCTTCTTACTAGGAAGGTTGCTATTGTTCTTGCTTATATCAGTTTCTTTCTTGAATTGCATTGCATAGTTGGTATGTTTGTTTATCTATAGGTCCTGATTTCACTGTCAATCCTCGTTTGTGCAGACTAATTTGATCAAGGAAAGCATAAGAATGGGATACAATGATTTTGGAGATTTTTACTACTCTCATGGTGCTCTTGGCGATTCTTTCAAAAGTTATATACGCACTCGTGATTATTGTACTACATCAAAGCACATAATACATATGTGCATGCAAGCAATTCTGGTTAGCATTGAGATGGGTCAGTTTACACATGTCACAAGCTATGTTAGCAAGGCAGAACAGACACAGGAAGCTCTTGATCCAACTACAATTTCAAAATTGCGATGTGCTGCTGGATTGGCTCACTTAAATGCCAAGAAGTACAAGCTTGCTGCTCGCAAGGTTTGAACAAATATAGTTATACTCTTTTCTCTTATGTTTTGCCAATGCTGGTTACAGAACTGGTTCTGTTTGAACTAGAGCTTAATTCCTGTCAAGGAGTAAAATGCTATGACGACCCCTGAACTTACTCACAAATGCAGAATAACCCTATAAACTTGTAATTAGACCTCTTGAATGACTCAGTTAGGTTGAATAACTCCTTTTTAAGTGCTTTTACATAGTTCTTTGTGGAAAGGTTTGAATGAATATAGTTTTACTTTTTTGTCTTATGTTTTGCCAATGCTGGTTACCAAACTGATTCTGTTTGTACTAGAGCTTAATTCCTTTCAAGGAGTAAAGTGCTATGAGGACACCTGAACTTACTCACCTATGCAGAATAACCCTATAAACTTGTAATGAGACCTCCTGAATGACTCTTTTTCTGCCACTTAATCTTTTTTGTTCATTTTAAATATAGTTAAGTGCTCTTACGTAGTTCTTTGTGGATAGGATCTTGGTGGTATTCATGCCATTGGATATCAAATGGGATCCTTCAGTTCAGTATAAACATAGGAATAATGTAAAGGGGCTATTTGATTCAATTGAATTCTTCGGTGATTATTATCATATGTATTAAAAATTCAGGGAGCCACCCTAGGAATTGAGGGAAGAAATTGGGTAATACATGAATTCTTAGAGTCTCGAACTCTGGATCTGGTTATGGGCATTTGTCTTGCCAAATTTCTGCTGTTTTTTATTTGCTGAAGGGAATTAACACCCTTGCCGTTTCTTCCATTGGTGGTTACTTACTTGGGTGGATAATATACGGAATATTTTGACCTAATTTATATCTATCTAATTTTTTTCTTGTCTGGGCCTTAATTATTTCTCCATTTATGCAGTTCTTAGAAACAGGTCCTGAATTAGGAAGCCTCTACAATGAAGTGATTGCAGCGCAAGATGTTGCAACTTATGGGGGTCTTTGTGCACTTGCGAGTTTTGATCGAACTGAGTTGAAGGCATCTATTTACTGTTTTTCTTGTCATATATGTATTTCGTATCAATGTTTCAATAATTAACTTGTGATACTTATTCTAATTTGTTTTCACATTTCCTTTTGGCAGAATAAAGTAATTGACAATTTCAATTTCCGGAATTTCTTAGAGTTAGTACCTGAAGTGAGAGAGCTTATTCATGACTTTTATGCCAGGTATACCGTATATTTCATCTGTTAGTTTTATATCTACCAAATCAATTTTCCGTCCCAGTTAATGTTTGGAGGTATCTTGCTATTTGATAGCCAAAATCTGTTATTGTAAGGTTCATTAGACACTGGCCTAGGCTTCTTGCATAACTCTAATGGTGGATGTATACTTGATGCATATAATTTCAGCCTGTAAGGGTATTGCCTTAATAATTAGGTTTATGAAAGTATTGGCCTGTTTGGGTCATTTTTAGAATCGTGTTTTGGTCAAGGTATCAGTTATATTGTTATAGTTTAAGTTTATTACATTTTAAGCTTTCCAAGAATAACATTGAGTTGGTCACTGTATTGGAAAATAGGTTTTTGAAAATCTTGGTGAGAACCTAAACTGGATCTTAGCCAACTTTATGCTATGATGAGAATAATGAACAGTATTTGGAGATGGATAATAGATACAGGAAGAGGTTAATGTGGATTTACAGACATTTCTTTTCTTGCCACTTGGTTTGAGGTTATGTGCTATTTAATATAATGTTCTCAATAACAACTAATGGATGCATCTTGAGTGCCTCCAATAATCCATTTCTGTCTTTGCATTAAATGCCCCATGTTTTATTTTATTCTGTTCTGATACTCTAGTTTTTGCGTGTCCTCTCATTGCAGCCATTATGCATCATGTCTGGATTACCTTGGAAATCTCAAAGCAAATTTGTTACTTGACATCCATTTGCATGATCATGTTGAGACATTGTACAATCAAATCCGTCACAAAGCTCTCATTCAGTATACTCATCCATTTGTGTCGGTGGATCTGCATATGATGGCTAACGCTTTCAAAACAAGTGTTGTGGGACTAGAGAAAGAACTTGAAGCTTTGATCACCGACAATCAAATACAGGTTACTTTTCTTTTTTTGCTTGATTGCAGTCATCTTTATGTGTTATTTAGGCAAACACGAGTTATGTGCAAGCGTGGATGTTTTGCTCATGGCAATGTTATGACATCTCATTATGATAGCAGTCATGGGATGATGATCCCAGCTATGAAAGCGAAATTGTCGAATACCAATATTTAGTTGAGTTAATCTGTATGCTTATGCAGGCTCGGATCGACTCGCTCAACAAAATTTTGTACGCACGACATGCTGATCAAAGAAATGCAACTTTTCAAAGGGTGTTACAGACGGGCAGTGAATTCGATCGCGATGTCAAGGGAATGTTGCTGAGAGCAAATCTGATCAAGCATGAATACACTCTTAGAGCATCAAGGAAACTATAAAATTGTATTTGGGTTAGGATGGATACTGAATATTAGATGCCTTTAATATTGTATCCGTGAGCTGATGCTAAACACTTGTGATGCGGTGAATTTCTGATGAGAGGTGGTTTTTGTTCTGTACATGATATAAATTTCATTCCTGTCTTTCAACTTCATTTACCTTTTCGATGTTTTGTAATTTCATTTTTATTTTACACGTGGATCTTACATAAATCTCGTGTTCCTGTCGACTACTGATTTGATTATTATTTTATGAAAACAAGAAACACTAATAGTGAAGGAAAATCAAAGCTACGGCTACATGTGAAAGCGAGTCCCTAACCAGGTGTTTAACGAGAGAAATAGAGTAAGTCACGAAATGCTCTCAGTCCGCCACGATCCTTGGAATCGGAGATCAGATTCCAGTCGAACATAACAAAAGAGTTTAGAGGAAGCCAAGTTAAGAAATGCTTGCAGTCCGGATTGCACCTTTAATTCGATTTTTTTTTTTGAACAATGAGAAATCACTCTTAAATTAAAAACTAGAAACTACTGGGGTCGGGCCACCATCGGGCAATCAAGTGTTGGACCTTACTACTGGACCACTATCAAGTCATTGTCGGTCTACTATCGAATCATGTCTGACCATTTCCGATGATACTTTAGTGACTTGGTTATGATGCTTTCGGTTCATGTCGGACCAAATCAATATCGCATAATTTACAAGTTTATCCCCGTGTTAGCTGAATCCTTTCCTATATAGGAAAGAGTTCGGCTAGAAATCACTCCTTAAATTAAAATCTATGAAACACATCTCACACAATAGATCTAAATGTTCAAGAGTTGAGATCTACTCAATTTGTGTTGTGCAAACTTGTAAATAACGTGAACAGTGTGGAAGTGAGTTGTCTTTTACTACTGATAGAAAGTTAGTTTCATCATTTTATCTTGAGAAAAATTCATAAAACTACCGTGAACTATGATCCATTTTCACATAACTATTTTAAACTATCGACCGTTCACATGAGTATAGTGAACTTTTTAAAGGTTTATCTGTTATAACTCTGTTAATTTTGGTGTGAAATGTCTAAACTACCCCTGCACAGTAAAAAATGATAATTAACAAATAAAAATGAGTTGAAAACTCATAAAAAAATACAAATATTTGTTATTTTGAAAAACAAAACTAGTTATAAAATTTTAAAAATTGAAAATAATTTTTCAAAATATCCATCATATTTTTAGGACTTACATTTTATTTTTTAAATAAAATTTTGTAAGTGTTTTTGGAATTAAAAATATATAATAAAATAAAAAATGTCGTGTGACGTCATTATGATGTCACACCTTCTTCCTCGGCAGACCATGATGTTCGACGCCGTTCTTCTCGGACGTTGCCGACCAACATAGATCTGGGCTCGTCAAACACTAGCATGAACGCGCCTGGTCTCCAACACCGGAAAATCAACTAAGCTCGTCGAATTCGGAGGTTGAAGACGAAGTCCACAACCGAGCAGCCGACGAGGTCCCTGCTCTCAATCAGAACCCGAGCAGCCGACGACCCTGAACCAAGATCCGGAACCGGCGACCTCAAGCCCGATTGGCCCTCCTCCTGCAGCCTTGAGCCTGATTGGAGCAGTCGGTGCCCCTAAACCGAGCCGACAACCTCGAGCTTCCATGGGTTCTGGTGGGGGAAGGGTTGGGTTGAGACGGAGTTAAGGCAAATCGGAACATCCCTCGCCGGATCTGGACCTCAAGCTTCCTCGACAGATCGGAAATTCTCTCGCCGGATCTGGAAGTTCCCTCGCTGGTGACCCTCAAATGAGCCGGCGCCCTCAACCCTGATTTTTTTTTTTCATTTTCATTTTCGTTTTTTTAATTTTTTGATTTTTTAATTATTTTATTTTTATTTTTATTTTTATTCAATATTAAGATTATATGTTACTGTAGCAGGGGCAAAATAGACATTTTAGAAAATTTGGAGGTCACATGCCTTGCACATGTCAAAAAATCGGATTTTTTTTTGTTAGATTTAACACTATTAGAGTTTTATGAACCTTAAAAATAGTTCACGGTAGTCATGTGAACGGGTAGATAGTTTAAAGTGGTTCTGTGAAAATGGGTCATAGTTTACGATAGTTTTATAAATTTTTCCCTTTTATCTTTTATCTTCTTCGTCTTGCCTTCCAACTCTTCTGATTCATCTATCTTCCTCTCACGAACTATGGATTTTCATCGATTTTAGTTCTTTGGCGATTTCTTCTCTGGCAATCTCTTCACCGACAAGTTCTGAAATACTTCGTGTATCAGTTTGTGTTTTTTGCAAATCTAAAGGTGCTCGTTGCGAATTTGGACTTGCTTACTGTAGTTTTATAGGTTTTGCGCTATTGTGCTATATGATTTATCCATTAGTTCTTCAAGTTCGATTATTATCAAGTTATTCATGTTAGTTAATAGTTCCACACGATTTTTTTGTTTGTTTATTTTTTTATGACAACTCTACTGATTTATTCGTTTTTATTTAACGATTTGTTGATTTGTTAATCTTTTAGGTTGTGCATGTCAAGTATTAGACAAAATAAAATCAAAGAATATCAATATTATAAGAACAATGTCGGAACATAAGTCAAAACTTTCGGGACACTGTCGGAAACTAAAGTATCATTAGACATTTCATACTATTTTCAGACGACTTTAGGATCATTATTTTTACTATTTGAACTATTACCGGACCATTGTTTGATCGTTATTCGGACTATTTAAACTATTTTTGGACTATTATTAGATCACTATTCAGACAATTTTCTTACCACTGTCGGATTATATTAAGACTTGGATCATTATTCGGACCATTTATGGAACTACGTGATTATGATAGTTTAGGTTCATGGTTTTTTTTTTTTGATCAAAACTTTAGGTTCATGGTTATGCTACTTTACTTCAGTGAACAAAACTGCCTCTGGCTCCTAATTTCAACTGTAAAAGGTTCAAAAATCTTAGAATTATCCTAACTCATTGCATACTCAACTATTTTTTACCCTTGGACCACTCATTGGAATGAGTTTTTGGAGAGGCATAGGACTAGACGTAGTTTCATCAGTTTGAGTGACCAATATGGAAAAATTGGCTCCGAAAAAGATGGTTTCAAGGGTAAAATTTTGAATAGTCATAATTTTGCGTTCAGATGTCTAATTTGGACGAATCTTGAATTCATGTTAGGTAGCTTTTTGAAAGAAGCCCATAAAAAGGGAAAAAAGAAAGAAAAGAAAACGCTATTTTCACTTCAAATTTCCAAAATTAGGATTGAGGGATATTCTTAACTCAAAGTATCGTGAACTTAATACTAAAGTATCATAGTTCGATTTCAGCCTGACGGTATCATGTATTTGATTGTTAAGGTTTGTGTTTGTTTTGGATTACTAAGCATTTAAAAAAAAAAAAAAAAACTGATGTTAAATTAAAATTTCTGAAAATGACTGTGATGTCAAGTTCCAACAATTTTTCATTTTGTTCGGCAAAAGCTATTTTCTTTTTCTTGAATTCTTACTCTTTTTTTTTTCGATAAAACGAGAATGATCTAAAATACATATCTCAACAGATACAACTTTCCATTTGTAGACACTCAGGGCAATCGAACGTCAAACTAAGTCTGACAACTATCCCAACCTCGCTGGACTAATCTCCAACCACCGCTGTCCCCGAAACCAAAGATACTGATACCTAACGCTAACAAATCCTATTACCAAAACTAGAGGAATTGGTACTACTGCCAACCCTGGCACCTAAGACTAACTAATACCGAAACAAGACAAATTTTATTACAACCTCATCCAACCTACTCAAACAAAACACTTCAGGATCGGGGTAGCTTCAATTCTTACTTATTATTATTATAGGATTATAAAAGTACTTATTAATTATTTGTTGACTAAAGCCGGAGGCTACATTGGCTACATATTAGTTGGGAACAGTATACGACCTTATTCAAATTTATGGTCTACATTAATGACAGCCAAAGTGAAGATCACATTGAAGACGTGCAATTTGAAATAATGGAACGTGTTTATTTGGATAATTCATACATGGATATAACACACTTATTTTTTTTTTGAAGGTCACTTATTTTTAATTTTTCATAGATTCGTTGAAAAATTATAAGAATATCCACAGTTAAACATTTGATAGTAACTTCTTATAGCTAAAATTAACCCTGGGGTTAACCAATCCAACCCACTAGTTGGGGCTCAGATTGTATATAAATAATCCAGGGCTCATATTTATTAGTCTGTCTCTTACTCGGTTCATGGCTTCTTGCTCTTATGACCACGAGCTTGTGGGATCAAGTCGCATAATTAACATTTTTATATATATATATGTTGTTTTGCTTTTTACAATTACTCTTGAATTAATATTTTTTTTTTTATGTATTTATGATATAT
>JAYMSW010001075.1:0-18055 GCA_036897725.1 Erodium texanum | reverse complement strand
GATTTCTTGAAGAAGCCCAATGGGCCTTTACACATTCCGGTAAAAGTTAAAACTAGACTAATGCTATTCCATTTTGAAGACCATATCCATCAACTATGCCTTTTAGGCCGCTCTACTAATTCCTTCAACAAGCCCAATGGGCCCTTTACGCTCTAGTTGTTCCTCGAACAACCCAATGGGCCTTTTACACACTTTGTGGTAAAACTAGACTAATGCTATTCCATTTTGAAGACTATATCAACCAACTGGGCTTTTAGGCCGCTCTAGGAATTCCTTGATCAAGCCCAATGGGCTTTACACCAATTGGCCCAACTTGTCTTAGATCGAGCAAAATTGGGCCCTCAAAGTTCCTTCCTCAATACAAATTGTTTCTCAATAATACGTCAAAATAAATTAAAGATTCAGGTTGTAATTAAGATTAACATTGTCTTACAAGGCCTAAAAAAAACCCTAGAACTCTCTCAACTTTAAAGTCGTTGATCAATACAGTACAGTTGGGAGGAGATTAGCCATCGTACTCTCTCCCCCTCCTCTCCTCCTTTTTCTTCTACAACAGATGTCGTCCAAATATCGATTGAGCAGTCGCCTCTCCAACTCTTTTCCGCCACCTTCTCCCGTGCCAGATCTGTCAACCTCACCACTGTCAGCTCGGCTTCTCCTACCGTCGTCCGCCCTTAAACTCTGGTTGGTGCCGTCTAGATTCGTTTTAGACTACCAGATTAGCCACTAAACGTTGTGCTTCCCGCTCCCCGAGGACTGCTCAAATCGTATTGGTGGAACAATATCTATTTGATGTTTTTATGCTATGATTTGTGTTTTTAGTTAATAACGTGCCAGCTTTGTCTGTATTTAGGTGTCAATTTTCGGCTGGATTAGATGTGCATCGATTGCGCCTTAGGTCCTCGTTGTTAGGTCTATTCTGGTTTAAAGTAGCGGGCTGCAGAAATTTTGTTCCCACCACGTCTAGATTTGTGAAGATTATTACATTGGTCGTTTTAAAAGTAGGCATATATGTCTTTTCTTGATATATAATATACGACAATCTTTTTTTTAAAAAAAAATTAACATTGCCCCAAGTTAGACAAATAAATTTTGGTTTTAATACTTAAAACTAATTAAGTTGATAATAACTGTTTTAACAAATGTTATGGTTATGGAGTCTAATCTAGCAAGTAAATACGAACATGACAAAGTCAATATTGATGTCTCAAACTTATATGAAAAAACTGCTCAAATGTTAAATCAACACCGACTTTATTATGTTAGTAAGTAAAAAAAGTTGAAATTTTTGCACGTTTTAGAGTATGAACTTGCCATGTTGTTTGGTAATTAATATCCTAAAGTACATATATATAAAAAAAATTAGTCCATAATATTTCAACTAAAAATAAATTATTACAACATAACACACACGATGAAGTGACTACACCATCACTAATTTTTAAACGAAAAAAAATAGTATCAAAATGATGAAATCACAAATCATAACTAAAAAAGCTGTATAATAAATCAGTGGGATACTACGTGGAATTGCAATAATTATATTAAATCATCTTTTAAGGAAGAACAAAAATGTCACTGTCATGAAAGCCTAATAAAAGCCACTTACATAAATTTGAATACACTAGTCAATTAATTATTACTTCCTTTTTCACGAGGTTTAATGGCTTTGAATATAAAATAGATTACAATCTATTTAAACTAATAAAATTAATTAACAAATTGGATGTGGTGACCCTAATTGTGCATGATTTGTAGTATGCACCATTATGAATCATATCATTTTTTTAATACTAAAAGGATGAAAATAGATTGCAAAATAAATACGACACTTAGCACTCACAATCAAGTGGAGTTTCCCTAGTAAAGTAATATATATATATATTTAAACAATAGATTAAACCCTAAACTTTATTTCTATTTTAATTATTATCGTTCGAATCATAGTGGGAATAATAATATTATTATTTGAGTTGTTTATCTTGAGTTATCTCGTGTGTGTCTTGATGCACTATTCAGACTGATCTGCATGTTAAGTGATATATGAATTATATTCATTGACTGCATGAATTATTGTTCCCACCAAATTTGAAGGTTATAATGTCACTATAGAATCTATAATACTATACGACCGATAATTGAATATATATATATATTCATGATTGATACATAAATACAAATGACAATTTTTTAAAAAAATTGAATCATAACAAAAATCTCGACATTTGAATTTCATAAGAAAATCATTAACTAATCAAACTATTTTTGATTTAACAAGTTTGGAAAGAATGAAAAATATACTAAAACGCATCCTCCCACCTATTAATTTACCAACTTAATTTTTTTTAAAAAAAAAAACTTACCAATATTTTTTGATTAATTAGCAAAATTAATCACTAAAGAAATGAATATGCCTATAACTTGGAATCTTCTACAAATATATAAATTTTTTCTATTTAAATGTGCTTAGAACTTAGAATAATATGATAAATAATGAATATGAATTTTGTCTTCATTCCTTGATTTTAATATAATTATAAAAACTCTCTGCATCACACGGTCTAATTGAAAGATATGACTATTCAAAAAAAAAAAAAATTTTGAAAGATATGATATTTTTTGCTCTCCTTAAAATATCTACTTACCTAACATGTCATGTTTTTCAAATATCCACAATCAATTCATGTTTCCAAAAAAAAGAAAAAAAAAAGGACCATAATAGCCATTAATAAAATGTGTGGTTGCATAATTACTACTCAACGACCAACTAACACCACAAATTTAAAGCAACTGAGAGTTGAAATAAAAACTCCTAATCTGGTTTTAGAGTTTTACTCTCATCTTAATACTGCACCGTCCAATAAATATTAAAATAATTATTTCCCATTAAAGTAAAATATTTCCCAAACATATTCTTAAATTATTTTCCACTAAAACATATTAGTTTTTTTTTTAAAAAAACAATGACGAATTTATTAGACGGAAGATATCGTCGCAACAGAAAGAGACTAGCTCTAGTGGAAAATACATCCGACCAAATAGGTCATGTCAGACTATGACTCACAACTGTCGAGAGCTTGTACAAAGGAAGCAATACCAAAAATGATCAATGACCTATGCAGAAGTCTCACTAAATATCAGCATAACGATACCAAACCTACCAGACTAAGCTGTCCTAAAGCCACAATAATTATGGAGCCAAATACCGCAATAGATGCTTACCTAAAGTCAGACAGAGCGGACGCCTTATTGACTAACAAAACAAGAAAAAATAGCATACTAAACGACGGTCTGAAATAGCGATGCCTCAGAACGAATCTCTACACTCAGTTAATCCTTGGGAGAACAGGCACGGGCCAAGACGGCCCACAGAGCAAGGCAGGGCGAGGACGACATGAGAGTGGGCAGCGGCACAGAGGTGGAGGAAAGACGACGCAGAGGGACCACTATCATGACCAGGTCTAACAACAGTATGGAAAGAAGGAAAGGGGGAAAGCATGCCCAAAGAGCTCTCTCCCCCTTTCCCATAACTCGACGACGTTGGTCTGCTCTGCTAGGGTTTAGAGAACGTACAGTTTAAAAAAACATATTAGTTAAGTAATATTATTATGCTTTATTTTCACGTATTAACTGTAATTCTTTAGGCGATCAAAAACTCTTATCAAGAATAAACTATCAAAACTTTAGTAGTATCTTCAAAATACAAACACAAGCCATTTGAACATAAACTAAGAAACATACAAAAGAGTAAAAAAAAAATGAAAATCGTTCATCTAATTCGATCAAATTTAGTTAGATTGACAAAAAAAAACTCGTAGCGAATAAGATGACATTATTATGCAATTTTCATACCCAAAAGGGTATTTATGTCTTTTTAACAAAATAATTCGTTAACGTGGTTATCAATATAATATAATTAACAAATATATTTTTTTGAAAAACAAAAAAATCCCACTAAAGGCTTGACGACACGTGTCCACCCACCAAGGCCGGATCTCTATAAAGCCCAGACCCGAGAGCGACGAAACAACCCATAAACCCAATTACCCCAAAAAAGAAAAATCAGATCTTTCTTTTCTTCTCTCTCTTCAGAATTATATAAATTCCGATTATTTCTCTCTTTTGATTTTTGTTAATTCCTGTGGAAAATTATAGAAATTGCCGATCAAATCTCTCTCGACATTCGGAGATAAATTCCAATTTCCAGAAATCTCTGTTTCCCCTTTTCCTTTTCACCTCCGATTGCGCATGATCTCTGTGATTTGGAGGTTCGGGAACCCCCAATTCGGTGGAGACGATTGAGAAATTGGGGCTGTGGAATTGGAAAAGAGGCGCATGAGCTGGTTGGGAAATCTGGAGCTTTCGTCTACGAGTTCGAATCATTTCATTACCTGTCTGCTGATTTTTATCCTTCATTATTCGCCTCAATTGCCTCCTCTGTTTAAGCTTGAGAAAAAATCGTTAGATCCGTTATTATTGTTGTCGATAATCTCTTGTAATTACAGTAATTGTGTTGGTAATCGCCGATTATCGGAAAATTATGGAGTCTGGGTTGAAGGGTAATCGTCAATTGAATAGAGGTTCGTTGATTTTAAGTTTGATTTTGATCTATTTATGTTCATAATTATATTCATGCTATGTTGTGTGTTCGATTAGAACTCGTGTCGGTTTTCTGTTTCGTGAACAATGATGATTTGATAATTTTTAATTATTATTTAGAAAAAGGAGGTGAAGGGTTATTTTGGGCATTTGACTTTATGAGGTTATGCTAAATATAGCTTGGAATATTCTGGAACAGCCCTATCTGACCTCTTCCTAGGGATCTTGCCAATGTTCTGGGAGGCTTGTGTTGTATTTTAGAAACCAAAAATGGAGAAAATTTATGATAAAAAATGCTTCTTTGGGACAATGTAGCAGTATATACATGAAAAGGATTTGTTTTTGAGAATAAATGAAAGGTTTTCAATTTCAAACATGATGTAATGTCATCACTGTTATTTTTAGTGGGCTATTTGAATTTTTAGGAATTGGTTTATTCTATATAAGCTGAAGGCAGTACTTGAGAGCTCCAATACATTGTTCATGGTGCAGCTACTTGCTATTCGAATGGGGAGAGGAAGAAGCCCGGGTCCCCATCTGTTATTGTCATAGGTGGTGGAATGTCTGGTGTTGCAGCTGCTAATGCACTCCGAGAAGCTGAGTTTCAGGTAATCAATTTGATGTTTTTGTTCATTGGGTGAATTATGAAGTTTCATTGGGTGTTGATTGCATGTTGGTGTTCCTGTTGTATGTCGAGGTTATTAGTTCCTATGAAAATTTTAATTTCAGTGACATGTTTGCTTTTTGGTTCTTCTTGCTTTCATTGGCCAGTGTGTTTGTCGAAATGCTACATTACTGTGCTCTGGTTGTGCCATATCATTAATATATACAAGTTTCATACTAGTGTGCATAGGCTTCATACATTATGGGTATTGCATTTGGCTTTGATTGAATGACAGGCTGACAAGTAATGCAAATAGTTTGTGGGTTTTGAACTTGCATCTTAGTACTAGCTGGTACAGTGTCAGTTCGGTGGTTTCACTTTCGTCTAATATCTCTAATGTTCTCAGTTTGGTCTAATTCTTTGATCCCTAATTTCCTAATATCTTCCTTCAAATGTTCAAAGTGCACTAGTGTTTTAGTGTATTGCACCATCTTTATGTGTCAAATGATAGCATTAGTCTTTATTTTCACAAGTAAACTGTTAAATTGTTTTTCCTCCATTCATGCTTTCTTGGTTACACTATGACTCAAACCTCATTTCTGGAGGTATTGCTATATTTGTCTTATTTTGGACCGCATTTAACTTTTATTTTTGTTTTTTTTATTTGTCAGGTTGTACTGTTGGAGTCACGGGATAGACTTGGTGGTCGAGTTCACACTGATTACTCATTTGGTTTTCCCGTTGACCTGGGTGCGTCATGGTAAAGTGTTGCGTTTCAATTTTCATGCTTGCTTTCAATTTTGGATGCTATTTATGTTGTTGGATTCAAATGCTGAATCTTATCATTGATGCTCTAGGTTGCACGGTGTCTGCAAAGAGAATCCCTTGGCATCATTGATTGGGAGATTGGGACTTCCCTTATACCGCACCAGCGGTGATAACTCTGTTCTGTATGATCATGATCTTGAAAGGTACTTGTACATTATAAATTGTGGTTCGGTGAATTCTATTGATTTTAAAATATGAGCTGGTTCCCATAATTTGTGGATCACCTTAATGTTGCAGCAAATTGATTTCATTATTTGTTTGCTGTAACTGGTGCAATGTAAATATGACTTGGTGTCGAGCTTCAAAATCACAATTATTGTTTCTTTGCAGCTATGCTCTCTATGACACAGACGGAACCAAGATTCCTCAAGAGTTGGTCACCAAAGTTGGAGAAACATTTGAGACCATTTTGGAAGAGGCACGTAACTTCTTTTTTTTTTGACTTTCAATGCCTTTTAATCATATTTCTCCGTCCTGTAATTGTGCTTTATGGGCATATTTTGATTTGGTTTTTACCTTCAAAATTGCAGACGAATAAAGTAAGAGAGGAACATGAAGAAGACATGTCCATACTTCGAGCTATTGCAATTGTCTGTGAAAAGCGACCGGAACTAAGGTTCTTATTTATGCTACTTCATTCCTTCGTAGATTATGCTTTGTCACTTCTATTTACAGTCTAGAGCATTGTTAAAATCGATCCTCATTTACAGGTTGGAAGGGACTTCCCATAAGGTACTTCAATGGTACTTATGCAGAATGGAAGGTTGGTTTGCTGCAGATGCTGAAACAATTTCCCTAAAAAGCTGGGATGAGGTAATCTTTATGCTTCTGCAATTCAATATTTTGTATAACCAAAGGTTGATTGTGATGTGAATATAGTTGCAATTTATTTTTATTTCACTTGGATGGAGATCTGAAATTCTAGTATTTTGTTGAAACTTGAAGACATTTTAGCCTTGTTGAGATCTAGCAGACTAAATTACTAATAGTTGTCGGTTTACAACTAGGGTAAATTGCACATAACTACCTTTATGAATTGCCAACAAACACATAAACCCATAGTAAAGTTTCCACATATACATGACTACCCTTATGAATTTTCACATGTCACCGTTGTACAAAATAAAATAGAAGGAAACCATCAAGATTTTCGTTTCTTTCATCACGAGACTTACTAGTGAGTGTAAATTTCAAAAAATATCCCCAAACTACTCAATCCACGCTTTACTCTTCCAATGTGAATTTCATAAAGGTAGTTATGTGCAATCAACCCTTAATACTAATATGTGGACTCTCTTTTCCTTTGCTTACAGGAAGTACTTCTCCCTGGTGGTCATGGCCTTATGGTTCGAGGTTACCAACCTGTAATAAACACCCTTGCTAAAGGTCTTGACATTCGTTTGGGCCACAGGTACATATTCTATAAGTTCACTATTAGGTTTTATTTTCTGCTTTTGACTTGATTCGTTCAATCTTAGTTACATTATTGATTTTCACACCCTCAGGGTTACAAAAATAGTACGGCACGTCACCGGAGTGGAGGTAACAGTAGAAGGAGGAAGAACATTTGCAGCAGATGCTGCCATCATCACGGTTCCCCTCGGAGTGCTGAAATCTAAGAGCATAGCGTTCGAGCCAAAACTTCCAGAGTGGAAGGAAACTGCCATCGAAGATCTCGGCGTGGGTACTGAGAACAAGATCATTCTGCACTTCGATAAGGTCTTTTGGCCCAATGTGGAGTTTTTGGGAGTCGTTGCAGATACACCTTACAGCTGCAGTTACTTCCTAAACCTTCACAAGGCCACGGGCCGTGCTGTCCTAGTCTATATGCCTGCTGGGCAGTTGGCCAAAGACATTGAGAAACTGTCTGATGAAGCTGCCGCTAACTTCGCTTTTACTCAACTCAAGAACATGATCCCTGATGCTTCTTCCCCGGTAAATTGTCTAGATTTCGTTATATAATTTTAGAATCATTCATAGAAGGGTTAATTATCTTTTTGCAGCTACCCTAGGTTTCAAAAAGGTTCACTTAGCTCTTTTTTGTCTAAAAATGATGAAAATGCCCTCGGGCCTAATCTTAATTTAAATAGTGCCCCTTTTGTCTTTTTGATACTCTTATCTTCTCTACTAAACTGTTTTTTTACATCTACTCAAAATGTTTCGGGTAATTGGTCTTTCTTTTTTATATTAGAGTTAAGGGCATTTCTGTCAATGTGCAAAAAGAGCTATGTGAATTTTTTTGAACCTTAGGTAGCTGTAAAATGAATTTGAAACTTAGGTGCGTTCATTTTGCAGCTGCCCTTGGTTTAAATTTAAAAATCACAATTTTGGGACTCTAATATCAAATAATGCCCTTTTGTCTGTTTAATCATTCTATCGTTCAAGTTTTTCCTTACATCTAATCAAAATGTTTTGGTTAATTATCGAGTACATTTTGAGATTACGGTCATGGGCATTTTTGTCATAGGGGTTATCTACACAGCTCTCAATTCACTTTCTGTTTTGACTCTTGCAGATTCAGTATCTCGTTTCTCGCTGGGGCACAGACAGTAACACACTAGGCTCCTACAGCTATGATATAGTCGACAAGCCCCACGACCTCTATGAAAGGCTAAGGATCCCCGTAGATAACCTATTCTTTGCAGGAGAAGCAACCAGTGCAAGCTTCCCAGGCTCAGTGCACGGTGCATACCAAACCGGGCTCATGGCTGCAGAAGATTGCAGGAAGTGCTGCCTGGAGCGTTGCGGGGGCGTGGACCTGTTCCAGCCCGTCGAGGAAGGCTCGGTCTCTGTCCCGCTCCTGATCTCTCGCCTTTGATCATCTTGGGACACATTGAAACTCGACCCATAATGTTAGAATATTGTCAACTGAAAAATTATCTTGGGACACATTTGTCTTTGCTATAATGTGCTTGAGAAAGACAATATTCTTAGTATTTAAGTGACATGAATATTGTCAACTGAAACATTACAGTACTCTTTATCTGAATGAATAAGGCTCTTGAGACTTTATGACACTTACTGGCTTTGTGTTTGTTTTTTCATAAAAAGAAAATTAGAATAATACTGTCGGATAATGTAAGAAAAATATATACATTTACAGGTGAAGTTTTCAAACAAGAATAGACAAAACCAGTCTTTATAGACAATGCTCAGTTCAATAACATGAATTTACACAGCTGAGCTGCAATCTCAAAAGAACAATATCAATACATTTTGAAAATAATCTTCCAATCCGAGCTCTCTGTCTCCACAGTTCAATTTTTCTGCATTTGCTCTCATTCCTGTTCTCGTCCCGCTGTTTGTGAGACTCTGCTTTCTTCGAGGATATACGTTATTGTAGATTTTCCTGCAACGGTTGATACACAAGTAAGAATATAAAGGTAGGAGAATCGATGTGCTATATACAATTTGCAATGTACTACCCGAACTTTGAAGTTTGCATTGTCGGTTAAGTTGCATAAATCCGTTAAATTTAGGATTCAAAGAATATAAAAAGGCGAAACTACGCTTTTGCATTAGGTGGGTGAGCACGGGAGACATAATTTCAACATTTTCATATTCGTTAAACCCTATATTTAACAGATTTACACAACTTAACCGACAAAGCAACAAACTCAAAGTCCAGGGTAGTAAACTGAAAATCATGTATAGCATATGGTAGTAAAACATAATTTCCCCATGAATTAAAGATGGTATGATTTTTTTTTTTTAAATGAAGATGGTATGATGAATTCAAACCTTTTTGATGTTGGGTTCAAGAAATGGAGCTGAAGCTTTCAATTGGATCGGACTCTTCGAGCATGGCTGCAGCCTGGAAACAATCTGCTGCATCAACAATTCGCCCATCGTCCCTATGAATCATCCCCAAATAAAGCCAAGCCACTCGATTCGTAGGCTCTATCTTCAATGCATCTATCAACACGCTTCTTGCCAAAGGCATCGCCTTTGGGCCCAGTTTCGATAAAAGTGTACCGAGGGCCACTTTGCACGGTACATAAGATGGTTGTATCAAAAGAGCATTGATATAAACAGCTAGAGCTTCCCTGATTGATCCTCGCCTCTCAAGCATGATACCTGAGGAAAAGTTCCATTGATAAATTCAGAGGTTATAAACAGCGCTACTTTGCACAGTACATAAGTTGGTTGTATCAATAGAGCATTGATATAAACATCGATACAGAGTTCCAAGAAGTTCGTTTCCGGCAAAATATAAAGAACATATCAATAAATTCAGAGGATATCAAGTTCTTGCCTTCTGTGTGAAGCACCTCTGCAGAGTACTTGTGCAAGTCCCGAGCTTTCCCCAAGCAAAACTCAGCATCATTCCAATGTGAAAGGCCAGAGTACAGATTCGCAAGCCCGTGCCAAACTTCAAACTCGTTGATGTAATCATCTACGACCTATAATCGAAGATCAGAAGCTAAAGATGAATATTTTCATTGATCGGGATATCCCAACTACGAGTATCGAGTTCTCTTTATGAAGGAAACTCAAACCAAATAAGTTTTCATGGCTTGACTTGTGTTTATAACTACAAAAAAATTATCTGAAGTATTCACTTTTTTGTAAATGATAGCCTTCTTCGATAATGGCAAAAAAGTGCCTTGAACTTGTGTTTTTGTTGCACTTCGTATCAATTTAAATCGAAATGAGCATGCAGAACCTAATTAACATATCATTGATGTAATAATCATCCACAACCTATCATCGAAAACCAGAGACTAAAGTTCAGCATAGCCTAATTCATGTTTATTCAATTAAACATTATTCTCTTATCACTAAAAGGCATTGTATTTTTTTTTTTATCGGCAAAAGCAATAGAAATAGAATCGAAAATGCAGAACCTAACCTGAGAAGTACTTCTGAGGGCCCCAAAAGACTTCTTTTGAGCTTGAACAAGTGCAAGAAGATTTCGATACGTTTCAATAGCATCCATAGGCCGTGATTGAGAGATCTTCAGCTTTGCTTTCAGCCTCAGCAACGGCCCTTGCTCCCATTTCGCAGTTTCATCAAGAGCAGCATCGGTTACAACCTGAGACTCAGGAAACCTCTGCTGAGCTGACAAAACCAGAGCCAGCAATCTCCAACCTTTCAACGAGGCCCCACCTGTTGCATCGATAAACTTCTTTGCACATCGCAGAGCAGCATTTAAATTCCTCTGCTCCGCATATTGCACTCCCAAATCATAAACCAAATCCGAGTTCTTGTTCTCAAAACTCATCGCCATATCTAATGACTTTAATGCTTCGGATTGAAGACGGGTTCTTTCAAAGTCCGAGGAAGATGATTTAGCCTGCTTTCCTAAGCAAAGGCCCAAAAGGCGAAGGCCTACACCTTTTAAATGTTCATCGTTCCCACGAGAGTTAGAGATTGCTCTTCGTGCATATTCTGTTCCTTCAGCTGCAAGCGAGCAATCCTCACTACAGATCTTTGAAGCAAGTAACAATGCAAAAAGATTGTTTGGTTGCTCGTTCTTGTTCAGAGACTTTCTCAATAGATTGAGAGCGACTTTGTTCTCTCCGCCTCCACTGAGACAAAGAGCCAAATCGTTCCAACGCTCTACTCGATTCAACACTCCAGGCATGATCTCCTCAAGCTGCTTAGCTAAAACAGAGGTTTTATTACATAGAGATAAAGCAAACGTGAGATGCTCCATTACCGATGGATCATATTTGCTCTTACTGAGGCAAACGTTCCTAAGAAGGGTCATCAAAAGTAGAATTGCTTCCTCCAAATTGTTCTTGGGTATGTATGATCCATCAACCTGGACAGCTAAGCTTGGTGGGTTAGCTTCAACTCCGCTGTACAATAAAAAAACTGCAAACCCTTTTTGAATCCTTGCGGTGCAGTCATTGTCGAGGTTCCATTGACTCAGTAGGGCCCGCCTGTAAGAAGAAATAGCTTCACTGAAGCACCCGGCTTGCTTCCAAAGCTCAGGGAGAAGCTCCACAGCATGGCTTACTGTTTCTTGCAATCTAGAGTCTACTTGAGCATCGGGTATGCCCTGAACGAATATCTTCTCCACGGCATCAAGGACGCGCTTACATTCATTAGCAGACTCTGCAAAAACCCATTAAACAATTGTTTTAATGATTGTCTTAAAGAGGAGAAAATTCCCAAAATCATCAGATGAGCTTACCGGTGACTCTTCCGAGCTTTTGAAGAGATTTGGCTTTTAGATAAATGGCTTCAAGAACTAGACTAGCTGCATGCTGCGAATTAGGAGCATGACCTTTCTTAGATCCCTGTTTGTCAGAAGGTTGCATTCGTTGAATAGCAGCTTGAAGATCGATTCCATCGAAGACATGAAGAGCACCTTCTACATTGCCTCTCTGATACTCCAATCTTCCAAGAAGGGCTCTTGCTTCCTGCAAATTTCCATAAACATGTCTAAATTATAACAACTGATGCATGCCACTAATACTTAAGACAACGAAGAAAATATTCAAATGCTGCTATGATTTATACAAGTATACATCACAATGATGACAATGTAATGGCTCTTAGGCTGACATGCAGATACTGCATTTCTTGTGTAAGCAACATTATCTTGCATAAAAAAATAAGGATTTCATATCAAAGACAAAAGAGAAATTCAGATCCGCATCATTCTGAGACCTTTCTCAATCCTCATGACTAGTTCTTGAGAGCTCACATATGTCACAAGGTTACATAATTATGAGCCCTTTCTCAATCCTCAGTTATGAACTCCTACAGGGTTTTGTAGAAAGCCACAACAATCACTAACTCATTCAGTCATTTGACAATTAATCATTATCCAACGCTAAGTGTTCACTCACTAGTAAGAACACGAAAAGAAGAAAGGCATGGCCAATTGACAATAGCACCATAATGTGGACAAACGTACCTCAAAATTGAGTGATAAACCCTCCCTTAATGAATACTCCGCTTCTTCAATATTACCCTCATCGAGCTTTGCTTCAACTTCAGCAGTTTTCATACTACTCCCATTGGCACACAATTCCCAAATATTGTCATCATTGTCAGGGGAACCTGAACCTGTAAATTGATTACTCGGATCCTCGGCTTCCATTGTTTTACATAAAAACCTCGGTTCCCCCTCTCTTTATTGCTGTAACGCCTCACAGTCCCTCACATTAATAAATGCAGTTTTGCACAAATCAAGTGAGGAAGGCCAAATCGTGCCTGCATGAAGTAGATCAGAAAGAGATAGCTATTGATATGTACAGTCAACTTGTATCATAATCGATTTTAGCAGGAATTATTTCAGATCAAAGTTCATAACTTGGAAGCTAGAAACATCAAGCAAAAGCTTCAATTCAGTCAAATTCTATAATGGAAACATAAAGTTCCCAACTTGATCCATCCTACTAAATCCCAACTCTGTAAATACCTAAATTTGACCCACATCAAGTAATCCCAACATTTCAATTTCCTTTACCTACAGTTTCCCAGCAACCAAACACACAATGATGAATTTTTTACACTGATGATCTCAACATAATCATCTTCGCAGATCCTAAGCAATCATTGACCCACCCATCATCGTCTACATACAAAAAGCCAATCACTCATAAAGGAACAGCTATCACAACTAAAATGCAGCTATGCTTGGAATCAAAGAAAATTCACAAGAAAAAGCAGCAAAAGCTCGGAACTTGAAAGCTACCCAAGGTAGGGACACGAAATTGGAGAAAGGAGGTCGACCATATAAACACAAATCACTGATCGATTTCCTAGTGGGAAACATACTTTCTCGTTGACCAAACAGGGAAGTCCAAAACTACAGAAGAACATCTCTTACCTCTGAATTCAGCTGAAAACTGTCACCGTAGAACCGATGTAGGCTTCAGCGATCGACGGAGAAGCAAATAACAACAGTGAAAATTGCAGAGAGAATGGAGTAGCTGTTTAGGGCAGCGAATCTGGGTTTAGGGAAGCAGAGATTTGGATCTGAATTATTATTATTTTGGAAATTTATGAAAAATGCATTAATTGGTCATTTTTTATTCATCTTTACGAGGAAATAAAACGGTTTTTATTTATTTATATATATTTTTTTATTTTTAACATTTGTAAGTTGGATTTCTCTGGTGAATCAATTTTGTATTTAAGGTCCAAATGGCATGACAGTCAAGCCCATGATGGCATTTGTGTAATTAAATTGGACAATTTTATTTGTATAAATGATTGTTTTGAACTTGATTTCAGTCAAAATATTCATTTAAATTCTTCGACTTCTAAACATTTACTAGTCAATTAAATAAATTTTTGTTTAGTATTTTTCTTCACAATTTTCCATTAATAATAGAATAATAAATTCTAATATAATTTTGAAGTACTATATTGATCAGATTCATCAATCAGGATTAACTCGGTAACTTTTGACCACTCGGGACTTAATCCTTCTAGGTATAATAATTATTATTACTCGTGTTATTTCTAGTTAATTGTCTTGATTATTTATGTATATGTCTAATACGTTATCTGCTTCAGTTTAATTATTGATAACATGTGAACTATGCGTAATAATACTAAATGTAGGAATTATATTCACACGAGATCAAGAATTTACAACGTAATTGTGAGTCTGTAACGTTTATATCATATCTTGTACAAACCCAGTATTTCTTACATGGAAACTAACAACTTACACAATTGTTAGGGAAAAAAAAATCAATGAATCAACAATTTGCTATATATAGTATAAAAAAACAACTTAAAATACCAAGACATGAGATCAAATACAAACATAACTTAAAATACAAACCAACGGATTAATCTCATTCATTCATTTTTTGATTCAAAGCTAATGGTGTCACTTGTCACGATTTGGTATAATGACTCGATTTTCACTATTTTTATTATTTTATTCATTCTCGCTTCGTTTGAACTCCGATTTACGTCGTTCCAACGCCAATATTTTTCTTTTCTCGAGATCTATAAAACAAGACCGGTAAAGCATATATTTTAAACCCAAAACTCTAAACCCAAAACCTTAAACCCTAACCACATAAACCCTAATCCCTATCACCGTAAGCTGTAAGCCATAAACCCTATTATTTTTGGTAGTGTAGGGCTTATTGTTTAGGGTTTGAATAGTTTAGGGTTTACTTTTGGGGAGGGGTATTTTTGGTATTTCCAAAAAAACTGTTTGAAAACTGTCAAATTTAACGGATTGTAAACGGAAAAATACTTGACCGATACTTTTTATACACATTTGTTTGGGGACCGTTAATTTTTGCACCTAACCCTAATATAATTCATCATATACTTCTTGCTGGTCTGAACTGAATCATGCATAACTAGCTACCAACCAACCTAGTATGTACCGACCAGTCTTGGTCACGTGTAAGGTGAACCACTTGGCTTTACCTAATAACACACAGACTCAATAATTCCATTAATAATAACTATTTTATATGCTATAATGGGTCTTAAATTCTGATTAACAAAATACCCAAAAGTCACCTCTAGATACGGGCACATTTGATTGTGACCCACGATACGTATCAACTGTGAGTTGATATAATATACGTACTGTTTTTAAGTCGTGTTGATTTAATACATTATATCAGAATGATGAGAAATACGATTTATTTGTTACTAATCAATCTTAAACGATAAACTCGATTTAATACGGTATTTCACATCTGTTTATCATTACAAATCATCTCCATAATAGTAAACAAAAACTTTAGTGAGTGTAAGAATGAGACATGAGAAACAAATCAATTCATGAGTTAAATGTTACACATATTATTTTTTGATTAAAAGACGTACATGGTTGGTCGCACAAGAGACACAATAAACCCAAACGCAGTTGGGTGAACAAATCCAGAAAATGCTGGAAGGACAACCTAAACGCAGCTGGGAGTAAAGCTACTATCTAGTACTAACTACAATACATTATCCAATTCTAATATAACTCACGCGAGCGGTCCTTTTCGATTGGGAAGGACAACTGTCGGACTAGTTCTCTACAAGGACCTGAGTCGCAACTATCGCGATAACGTCATACCTTACCAGACCTTATGATCTTCAATCTCTTCACACTTGTCAAGAACATCCTACAATAATGGACAAAGAAACACAATCTATTTAAGGCAATTACTTGTGAAGGAGTTCGGAGAAATTAATAGAAAAAGTTGATAATTTTAAGGTGAATGTATATAGCTTACTCCGAAGGAACATCTCCAACCATCATCCAATCTCCATCTTGATCTTCATAAGCCAACACATGGTACTTTCCCGAATCAACCCGATCACTGATTTTTGAGCCTGATCAATATATATATGAGTCGAACGCAAGATTCATAAGAGAAAATGTAGTACTTGACACTACTAGAATCTACGGTTTGTAATCAAGTGTTTGAATCCTTAGTCTGATCATGTGATAAACTGTGCATGATTGTGTAATAAACTATGTATGATCATGTGATAACTTGCCTTTGATCATGTGATAACATGCGTATGATCATGTGATAACTTGTGTATGATAATGTGATAACCCGTGTATGGTCTTGTGATAAATTGTCTTTGTGCCTGTGATAACTTAGTTATGATCATGATAACCTGTGTTTGGCCTTGTGATAACTTGCATATGATCATGTGATAACTTGCCTTTGGCCCTGTGATAACTTATCTTTAATCGTGTGATAACCTATGTATGATCATGTGATAACCTGTGTACGATCAGGTGATAAATTGTGTATAGTCCCGTGATAAATTGCCTTTAGCCTTGTGGAAACTTGTGGTTCAAGAACAATCCTTTTCCAATAGATGGTGTTGTTTTTTATATAATAGTTTTCAGTTCAACTATGAGATGGAATTGACATAAAATACCATAAATTCCAAGCATTCTGTACATAAACCAAATCACCAAACTCGAACCAAACATCCAGACATTACAAAATAACATAAGATAGTTTAACTAGGATGGCATTTCAGTCTTTAAATACTAAGAGATCCAAAGAGTAGTTTCTTGAATATGTGACTTTGGCAAATTCTCAAGAGGGCACAAGCTAAACCTACTTCAGCAAAACCACCATGATAACCAGCACAACCAGTCTTATGAGAGGAGCTGCCTTAGTTAGATCCTTGGCATTAAACTTTTGAATCTCCAACAGCTTCTGCTTTACGATCTCTCATTGATGATACAATCATGTGATAACTCCTAGACAATCATATGATAACTTAATTGTGATTATATGATAAATCCTATACAATCATGTGATAATGTGATAACTCCTATACAATCATGTGATAAATTGTATACAATTATGTGATCATGTGATAACTCCTAGAAAATTATGTGATAAATACTATACAATCATGTGATAAATCCTATACAATCATGTGATAACTTGCATACGATCATGTGATAAGTCATAGAATATTACACAACTTCAAAATTTTGATCGTGTGATAACTAGCTATCAATCATATGATAAAAATAAAAAATAAGATAGCATAAGGCACTCATTAAAGATACGATACAACTTACATGCCGATAATTGGCTTTATGAGTTGAGGTTAGGTTATCTAAAATTTCAATTTTGCAAAATTTCAAATTGAAACAGACTACAATGTAATGTTCCTCCACTTTTAATGGGGAAAATACTTACATATTTGAAAACTTACCCTATGATAACTTACCTTTAGCCCTATGATAACTTACCTTTGATCATGTGAGATAACCTGTGTAACTTGTGTATGATCATGTGATAACCTGTGTATGATCATATGATAACTTATGAATGATCCTGTGATAACTTGCATTTGGCCCTATGATAACTTGTCTTTGATCATGTGATAAACTGTGTATGATCATGTAATAAACTTTGTATGATCTTGTGATAACTTGTGTATGATCATGTGATTACTGTGTATGATCATGTGATTACTTGTGTATGATCATATGATAACATGTGAATGATCCTGTGATAACTTGCCTTTGGCCTTGACGTGAGTAAAACCTACCCGAAAAATCAGGTAAATTCACCCCACGATACGGCAGTGAACCGATCAAGTAATATG
>JAYMSW010001074.1:0-18064 GCA_036897725.1 Erodium texanum | reverse complement strand
CGTATCGTGAGGGTGAATCTGCCTAATTTATTAGGTAGGTTTCCCTCGCGTCACTACTATAATTGTAGAGGCTAATTTGGTTATCAACACTGTTGATTGGGTGTTGGATCCGCTTTCACCAAACACCTTTGCAGTCCAAGGAATTGTTCTATGAGTTTAAAGAAACTATAAGAACGAAAATTCAATCACTACAAAATAAAATGAACTCATTAGTGCGAAGAGCAGAATGCTGCACTTGGAGAAGTCTTCTACATGGGGAATGAATTTGTTTCTCCTATTGTTAGCAAAAGGGAATTTTTTGACGAAGCTCACCTCTGGAAAGACCTTGCTCTCAGTGCTGCATTTTGTGTTCCCACATTTCGATGCAACCTTGTCTCGAGACCTCTCCTCAACAAAGATTGACTAAAGACTGTCGTTGAGTCTGAAAAGGTTGTATTCACCAAGAATGGGGAATTTGTAGGAAATGGGTATTATTGTGGGGGTCTTTTCCTTTTCAATGTAGATGATGTCGCCATCAATAAAAACATTTCCACTTCCACTTATATTGTTGGGTTCATTGATCTTTTGCATGGCAGACTAAGACATGTGAATGCCCATCGATCTAACATCTAACATGCATGTCTACCATACCCTCCTTATCTATCTCTAAACTCTCAAAGTGAAAATTTTATGTAGAGGCCAAGTTCACTAAAAAAAACCCATACAAACACGTTACCACGAGGCACTCAAATCTTCTTGAACTAATCCATTCTAACCTTGTGGATTTCAAGAACACTAGAAGCAAGGGAGGTGAACATTATTATGTTATCTTAATCGATGATTCCTAAAGTTTCATGAGAGTTTACATTCTTAAAATCAAGGATGAAGCTGAAAAGATGCTCGTCAAGTTTAAGAATGAAGTAGAACACTAGCTTGATAGAAAGATGAAGAGGTTAAGGTTTGATAGATTTGGATAGTATGGTTAAAAAAATTGGAAGGAAGTTTGTAATTAAATGGAATCATCCATAAAACTAATGCATCATACTAATCTCAATGAAATGGAGTAGTTGAACGAAATAACCGAACATAGAGTGCCACACAAGAATCTTGATAAATCCATACGAGCTTTGAAAGAGTTATCCTCCTAACTTAAGGTTTCTCAAAGTGTGAAGGTGTTTGGTTAAGGTAGGCCTTCTTAGCACCAAGAGAACCAACATTGGACCTAAAACCTTTGACTATATGTTCATTGGTTATGCTCAGAACAACGTTGTTTATAGATTCACGTCTTTAGGATGACCGCTCTATTTTTAAGGCTAGAGATGTTGAGTTCTTTAAGCATGTTTTTCCTTTAAAGAGGAATGTCGATGTTACCCATATTGAGCATGTTTTCAATCCTCTTCCATGCAATGATAGGCAAGATATAGGATCACCAAGTGTTCGTGATGATGAAACTAGAAGGAGTAAGAGGACCAGGGTTGGTTATGTGGATGACATCATAGATGTGCTTGTTTCAAGCTTGATGATAGAAGAAGATCCAAAATCTTATGTAAAAGCATTACGATCAGTTGATGCCAACTTTTGAAAAGAAGTTGCCAAGAATGAACTGGACTCTATTGTATCAAATCAAACTTGGGATCTAGCAGACATACTTAAGGGATCCAAACCCATAAATAGTAAGTGGGTTTTCAAGAAGAAACCGAGACCTGATAGCACAATAGAAAGGTTCAAAGCGAGACTTGTGGTTAAATGCTTTATGCAAAAAGAAGATGTCGATTCCTTCGACTCTTATTCTCATATGACTAAGATTTCCACTATCATATCTCTGATCACCATAATTGTTATTCACAACTTGATAATCCATCAGATGGACGTAAAGATAGCTTTCTTGAATTGTGATTTGAAAGAAGATATTTATATGTCAAAACTCAAAGAGATTGTGACAAAAGGTCAAGAGAACAAAGTGTAAAAACTAGAAAAGTCTTTCTATGGTTTGAAACAAGCACGCAAATAATGGTATGAGAAATTTGACCATACTCTAGTGAGTGATGGCTATAGTGTCAGCAACTTTAATTCGTGTGTATACTCTAAGGTAATAAAATCAGGTTGTGTGATCATATTTCTCTATGTTGATGACATGTTAATTCTTGGGGGATAGTATCAGTGTTGTGAATGTTACTAACAACTTATTGTCATCGTATTTTAAGATGAATGACTTAAGAGAAGCCGATGTCATCTTAGGAGTCAAAGTGATTAGATTTTCCAATGGTATCTCCTTGAGTCAGTTTCATTATGTTGAGAAAGTGTTGAAGAAATTCAATTACTTTGATGTTATGTCTGCTAAGACTCTCCATGAACCTTCCATACATCTCATGAAGAACTTGGGTGAAAGTGTTTCACGAGTTGAATATGCTAGGGTTATAGGAAGTGTGATGTTCCTCATGAACTCTACTTGACTAGGTAATGTGTACGCTGTTAACAGACTGAGTTGTTACACACATAGCCCTAGTGAAGAACATTGGAATGCTCTTCGTCCTTTATTGAAGTATTTGAAAAGGACAACATATTGGTCATACGAATGCATCTTAGCACTTGTTTTCCATATTTTTGCTCACATGTTTAAGCAATTCTTTCCTTATTTAGTTTTTATTTTCATTGAATCTATGCTTTTTACTCACTCTCTATTATTTTGGTCATTTGTAGGTGATTGGAGCAATTGGAGCAGCTTTTGGAGCTAAAATGGAGTTAATATGGAGTTCTAGGATCTTTATAGGAAGGTACCTACTTGATAACGGTCGTGCCATCTCCCGGCATCGACATGGTCATAGTCGTGCCTATCTCAGAACCCTAAAAGGCCTTGAAGACCAACTTTCAAGAGATTTTTGTCCCAATCTTGGTCAAGGTTGTGCCAGCCTCGGTCCTTGACACGACCACGGTTGTGCCGCTAAAGGGCACCAACTCGATCCCAAACTTGCCAACCTTGATGACCTAGAGACCCGAGAGAAGCCAAAAAAAATTGTCCAAGCTTACGTCCCAGATAGCCTTATAGTCATGACAGCCTTGTGTGTGTGTGTATGTGTGTGTGTGTGTGTTAAAGCTTCGATTCTTGAAGATTAATGGAAGATTGATGATTGTTAGTTGGAAATTGGTATTGTGTGTCACTTCTTCTACCTTTTCTATGGTTAATTACTCATTTATCTTCATGATTTCTTCTATTTTTTGCTATGAGTAGCTAAACTCTTCTAATATAAGGTATGAGTGAGTAGAATGTGTTTGTCGACGTTGGGTATCTATGAGATCTTGTAATTATGAACCTACGATAAGTGATTTAAATTAATTTGTTCTTAATGATTCATCTCCTTAATTGCTTTGATGATTGTTGTGATTTATTGCTCAATACTTGCAAAACTATAGTAAATTGTCTAGGATTATTCTAAACTTTAACTTAAATCCTAGCTAGAGATAGTAGGGTTAGTACAAGAGTAAAAGTAACTCCAATCACACTTCTTATAATTAAGTTAATATAGGGAGTCATTTACATGAATAATAATGAATTGGTATTCCAATCATGCTCCCTACACATTAAAACTGAAGAAGAAGGTAATTAAAATAACATAAAATACTATAGAAAATGTAAATAAATTATAGGGAGCTCCCTACATGTAGGAGGGAGAAAATTGAAAAACAATATAGAGAGCCAATATAGGAAATACATTGGAGTGATTTTCTAAAATTAAGACTCCCTACAGCTTTTTAGCTAATGTAGAGAGCCCATTGGAGATGGTCTAATAAATATAAATTAATTAGCCCAAGGTTAGTAGATTCCATAGAATTTAGTACTTTATGCCTTTCTACAACTAACTTAGTAATAATTAGATGGTTAGGCTGTATTAGAATCCTAATTGATCGTGAGATGGTTAGAATTAGTTAGAAAGGATTCTCATTGCCTCTTAGAGTAGGTTCGATCGCAAGATTAGTGGACAACTCGAGATCAATATCCTTCTCTACAATCTCATCGCCTTAGTTTGTTTTCTCTTTGTGGATATGACAGAATATACTCGTCTTTCTATCAATAATATTTTCATCGCAAAACTTCAATTGGGAAGTAATTTTGGATATAATGGAATATACTCACACACATTTATAATCTTGCAAACGCAAGTGAATCTAATCATAGTGAGCTTTGGGAAGTATTATTACCAGTTCTAGTCGTTATGTATTCCTTATGTATTTCCAAGAGATGGAATGACTTTAACCGTCAAGTACTCAATTTCCAGTCCTTCATGAAAATGCGGATAAACGAGTATCATGACATTTTCTTTGCTTTGGTGATGCATTTTTTTCTTCTTCTTTGAAGCTATCACCAAGACCCATAGCACTAAGGTGCATTTCATCATAAAACATTCATATCAAATAATTCTTGTCAAAGATGTCGGTAACATTGCACTCGAGTTTTGTAAGATTTGGCATCATGAGATTCAACTGAACGAACATAGTTATAACAAATCAAAGTATGGTATACTTGTTAGATATTTGATCGGTCCATAAACGATAATATGAATACAATATAAAATTAAATTGAATATAATAAGAAGGGTTATTATCAGGTATAGACACCTAAATTGTTCAATTTATCACTTAGATACACCTAAATATTTTTTTGACTTTACAAGTACCTTAAATTTCAAAAGTTATCACCATCTAGTTTCATCTCATTTTCCATCCGTTTTAATAACAAATGACCAAAATACCCTCAAATAATTTTCAAAATTTTAAAATAATACCATTGAGTCTATGTTTTTTGTTGAGTTTCATTTGATCTTTAGATCTTCAAATTTTGATTAGCATAATTTGATCTTTAAATGTCTCAAAAATTTCAATTCCTAATACAATTTCTAAAATCAGTGCCTAAAAATTCTCATCCAAAATCATTTGATTTTCTTCTCTTAATCAACACTCTTGTCCATTCACATCCATAACACAACATTGATTCTCTCCCAAAATACAATCTCCGAACTCAATTAATTTTCCAAAATCATTCCCGGTAGTCACAAAAACTTTGATTTTTACTCCCAAGGTACAATATCTCCAAAATACAATCTCCAAAATCAATGGAGTCCTTGGCTATTACAAGATTTTTGTTCGTGTGGTTTGGCTTACTTGAATTTATAACTTGGAAAATTTGTAAGATTTTTGTTATGTCTTTTACTGTTTATCATAAGAGAAATAATTAAATAATAGTGTTCAAAATACGTAGAAAAATCAAACATATATTTTTCTATATTTACAAGTTGTTTACATAACAAAATGATTGCTATAGAGTTTATTGTGGAAAAATTGAGTCCTTGACTGGTAGGAAAGATTGTTCCAAACTTTATGAAGTATTGTTTGGGAGACTAAGACTTGACTATGACAGGCCAAGACTATTAATTATAACACAGAAAAAGCGTAAGGTTCTTGTTTAGTTTTTAGTCTTTGTCACAAGAGAAATAATTAAATAATGACGTTTGGTGGGTACATATTTTGTCCCAAGATTTCTAGAAAACACCCTTTCCTTTGTCGTTACCGGATTTCCACCAAAACTGGGCATGATACGTTCTAGTGTCTTGATAAGGGTCTCCGGAAATAAAAATACTCCCATAGCGTAAGTGGGGATGGCTTGAACTACTGTTTTAATCAGAACCTCTTTGCTTGCTTGTGATAAGAATTTGTTATCCCACCCACGGACTTTCTTTTCAACTCTCTCTGCTACGAAAGATAAGGCTTCTTTTTCCCTTTCCTGATCATGTTAGGTAGCCCCAAATACATAGAGCTCCTGTTTTCCTCTGGTATATTCAGGATGGAATCAATGGCATCTCGGTCCGCAGACTGACTTGTCCAAAGTCTTCTTCAACATGCTGCAATATTTGTTTGATTCCGGTCGCTTTCTTTACTGTAGCTTGACAATAAACATAGCTATCGTCTGCAAAAAAAATAGATGAGAGACCTCTGGTGGCCCACGGGCTATCTTACAACCATGTATCAAATTTTGAGACAAATAATCTTTGATCAAGGCAGATAATCCTTGTGAAATAATTAGGAACAAGTATGAGGATAACGGATCACCTTGTTTGATGCCACAACGTGGTTTAAATGGTTTGGAAGTGACTCCGCTAGTAGAGATTGATAAAGACACGGAAGATACACATTCCCGAATGAGAGCAGTCCACTTCGGGTCAAAACCCATTCTACGCATGATGGCTGATAGGAAGCCCCACTCTATCCATGATTAATGGGAAAATATTTCTTAAAATACATAGTAAAATTGTTTTTTAGATGAATTTAATCCAACCTTTGGATGTGTAAGTTAAGGTTGTTTTGATATGTCTTACTTTTTCTTTCTTTTTTTGTAGGAACCCCGTGCTGGTCAGATACATGCCAGAGAACTCTTGGTTTTTAGTTTTGTTGTTTGGTGCTTTTATTACAAAGTTATTAGTTGAGTTACTTCAGATTGTAAGTTACAGCATATCTATTTCTATTCCATGTCAAGGAACCTGGTCATCTTGGTTTGTTTGTTTATTTCAAACATAGCTTGAACTTGTCTTATGTTTGACTGTATCTTCGGACAATGAACACACGTGTTAGACTTTCTCGTCTGCTTATTGCTTGTAATAATAGTATCCTTTATGTTCCATTTGAACTGACACGTTTCAGAGACTAAGAGTTCTGTGAAGGGCAAAATCATCAAGATTAATATGGAGGAATCTAACTGTTGGGGAGTCACCAAACTCAGAGTGGGCCACTAATGCCAGGTTATTGTGCTTAGTTATTCCAAAGTCCTACATGTCATATATGTTAATTATAACACCAATTTAAATAATAAGTTAGTTTGGAGAGCACTGAAAAATATTTTACCCATAGGCGACAACTTGATTCAAGGAGAGTCCCAGTTGATGGGGCATGTCCTTTCTGTCGCAGACAAATAGAGACCACCTTTCACCTTTTTCGGGGTTTTGAATATGCTGCGGAAATGTGAGGCTCAGTTACATACACACAGGGACCTTCTACTAACCGATATTCATTGACTGGTTCAGACCTGTCATTAAGGCGTGCATGAATGATCAAGTGGAACTGATGTTGTTTATTTGAAACATACCTTAATGTGTTCCAAGCAGCTTCTATTTCATATGTCACTAGAAATTGTAATAGGGTTGCTCATAAGATAACCAAGTATGGTCTTGAACATCCAGACAATATAGGAGATGATTTGAATCCACCAAACCTAATGTATGTAGTGTCCTCGGACCAAAATTCAGAGTAATGAAATTATTCTCATCCCAAATATAAATAAATAATAAGTCTGGTTCTCCACTTATGATCAGTTCGAGTTTTTAGATGGGTCGGACCTTAACACCAATAACGTGAGATGTTTCTACTTAGTTGTCTCCGAATTTTCATGGTCACATGGTATGGTTATTTTCACTTAACTATATTTTAAAGTATTCACACTTCTCAACTGACTATTCCTAAGTTTAAAATTTTTTTGACAACCCCGTGCTTTTGGTCTGAATTTACCCCAAGCCTGTCAAATTTTGGGTGTGAAATGATAGAAGGACCTTTCACCTTTTCAGTTTTTCTGTAACTAAATTATGACAGAATGGAATCGTAGAAAATAATGAATACTTGGAGGTTGTATTATGCCAACCTTTCGTGCTTTTTTATTACGATGATTTCTTGGGACATTTATATCCGTACAATATGCAAGCTTGTAAAACCAAACCCAATCAATAATAGAGATGAGGACTAAGAACGAAGCTGGGAATTCAAGACCTAACAACACATGATTAAGGAGGTGATTTGTTGAGGTTAATCACGTGTTTTATGTTTTTTAAATAAGATTACTTGTGTAATAAGAAAGTCATGGCTTGAACAAGTCTCAGCCTTGACTTAGTAGTTTACTTTTATTAGGCTTGCTGTTAACTGAGATGAGGACGTGGGCGCAAAAGAAATCAAGGGCCGTAATACTCGGACCGTGATATGCCATGATCTGCTCTCAGTTTTGTTTACTTTTTTTAGCTGTGTTCATCCCAGTATAAATAACAGAGCACCAACAGCCAAACAAATAACTTGGTTGCTTTGAATACATCGTGTCTTGTACTTGGCAACTCACGAACTTTGCAACGTCAGAGAGGGTCCGTACGAATCAGAAATGGGGCCATAAGGCCTCCATTTCTGAACTGCCATCATTATGACCAAGAGCTCCTTGTCATCCGTCGAGAGTCCTTGATTCTTCGGGCCGAGAGCTTTACTGACATACGGCACCGGTCTTCCTTGTTGCATTAGTACTGCTCCTAACCCGGTGCTACAAGCATCCATCTCCACGACGAAGGGTTGGTGAAGTCCGACAATACCAGGACAAGTGTGGTTGTCATAACTTTCTTCAGTCTCTTGAAGCTCTGCTCGGCCCTCTCTGTCCGCACAAAGGCGTCCTTACTCAATTCTGTCAAAGGTCTCGCATTGACCTCGTAGTCCTTTACGAACCTATGGTTGTACCCCATGAGTCTAAGGAACCCCCTAAGAGCACTGAGAATTGTAGGTCAAGGCCAATCCAGCATTGCGACGACCTTTTCCTTCTCAATGTCCACGCCTTCCTGTGAAATGACATGGCCCAAGTATGAGATCACTTTCCGCCCAAACTCACACTTAGAAACCTTCGCCAGCAATTTCTGATCAGATAGCCTTTTCAAAACCAAATCCAGGTGTTCTAAATGGCTCTTCCAATCTTTGTTTTATCATCGTCGAAGAAGATTAGCATAAACTAACGGAGATAGTCGTGGAAGACTTGATTCATCAGTGATTGAAATGTTGCCGGTGCCTTCTTGAGCCCGAACGGCATTGCGAGGAATTCGTAATGGCCGTTGTGCATCCTGAACACCGTTTTTTGCTCTTCGCCTTCCTTCAGAAATATTTGGTGGTATCTGGCCCGAAAACCAATTTTCGAGAAGAACTCGTTGTCCTAGAGCTCGTCTAGCAACTCCTCGGTACACGGTATGGGATGCTTGGCCTTGACGGTAATGTCTTTCAGCTTCCGGTAGTCATCGTAGAATCTCCAGGTGCCATCCTTCTTCTTGACCAACAACACCGGAAAAGAATAAGGACTCAAACTGTCGCGAATGATTCCTCCTTCATTTCCTTTACCATGCTCTCTAGGACGTTCTTCTGCTTGAAGCTGTAGCAGAAAGGCCTAACTGAGGGCGTGCTAGATCCTGGCATCAACGGAATATTATGGTCGTGTTCTCGGCGAGGTGATAAACCCTTGGGCCCCCCGAAGACTTCCTGGTGCTTGTCGAGTAGATGCTGAAGGTCCTCAGGTAACTTCGCTGGACCTAGGCTCTCGATTTCTCTCTCCAGTGAGGCTTCAAGTTTTTTGAGTTCTCCAAGGAAGAGGCTGTTCCCATTCTTCAGTTTGCGTTTGACTCGGGAGGGTTCAATCTGTTCCACCCACGTGCCCAGTTCCTGCTCACAGGCCTCGTGTATCGTCTGGCCCACACGAAACGATAAAAACCTTCTTTCGTAGTCGAAGGTGACTGGGCTTGACCGTTTCATCCCGTTCGAGCCCAATATCATATCATAGACCATCTCAGGTGATTGTGGAACCTCCTTCCCAAGTGGCTCGATCTTCGAACCCACAGGGCATCACTTTTAGGAGAACGGATCCAGCATATTTTGAGGAGCGCCGCCACCAGGGCCTATGTTAAACTTGTCCGAAACCCTTCTCCCGAGATCACAATTACCCTAACCACAGACAATTGTTCGTGCTTTCCACTAAGGAAGAGGTTGATATTATTGATGAAGATTTGGTGGCCATGGAACCATTCTCCGAGCCTGATAGAGAAATGGTGATACTAGACTTGCCCTTGGAGTTGAATGTAGCAGGCATCAAGGAGGAATACATTTCAGCCTTGGGCGTCAACAGTCATCGAAGGACCTTGCGAATCTCAGGGGAAATTCGTTCTCGCTGGTTATTGATCCTAGCTGATACCAGTTCCTCGACTTCATCTTTGGATGAACGAACTGCTCGTATCTTCTGTATTGAGCTCTTTCCCACGGCGTAGATGCAAATAACTTTGGCCAATAACTCTACGATCATGTCCTCTTCTTGTTGTTGTGTACGCTGGAAGATGCGTAACATTTGGTTCACTATGACCATGGTGGTAATGTTGTTGGTTGAATAGATGTAATCTTGGGCGTGGACTAGATGTATGCAGCAAGCCCGATCACTTTCAATTTTGTTCATCGATCTATTTCTTTTATAGTGGAAGGTATCACTTATACCATTGAAGAGGATCGTTCTCCTGAGATAGTATCCAACCCTAACATTCGGGAGGTCAAACATGAGCTCAACCAAGGCCATTCACTCCTCCTTGGGTAAATTTCTCTGGTAGAGCAGCCCAAGCAAACACCGGTAGTTCCTCGTGATCTCCAGCAGCTCCTTCAAAACCATGAGGAGGTCTTCAAAGAGCCAACATCCTTGCCGCCATGTCGGGCTCATGACCACGCAATTCCATTGATCGCGGGCTCAAACCCACCTTCGATCCGGCTATACATGTATAACCATGAACAGAAAGAAGTGATCGAGAAGCTTATAACAAAGATGCTTGAGGCTGGCTCTATTTGCCCGAGCGTGAGCCCGTTTGGTTTCCAGTGTTACTGGCATGAAAGAAAGATGGCATATGGAACTTTTGTGTCGATTATAGACGCCTCAATAACATCAGAAGCAAAAATCAATTTTCTATTTCGGCGATCGGAGAACTGTTGGATGAGTTTCACGGTAGCTCAGTGTATTCCCTAAATTGATCATCGTGCTGATTATCACCAAATCCTACTCCAGGAAGGTGAGGAGATGAATACGGCTTTCAGAACGCACCTCGGCCACTACGAGTTCTATATGCTGCCTCTCGGTCTCACAAATGCTCCGGTGACCTTCATGCTCTCATGAACATGGTTCTTACTAATTTTCTTCACAAATTTGTCCTTTTTTTTCCGATGACATATTGGTTTATAATTCATCTTGGGAGGACCACCTCTACCATCTCTCCCTGGTTCTGGTACGACTTCGAGAACACAAGCTTTTCGCTAGATAGAGTAAGTGTATTTTTGGGGTTCCTCGGATAGATTATTTGGGCAACTTGATCTCAGCCTAAGGTGTGGCTACAGACCCAGAAAAGTTCATGGCAATGAAGAATTGATTGATGTCGACATCGTTTTGAGCTCTATGTTGATTTTTGGGCTTTACAGGCTATTATCAGTGGTTGATTCAGTCATTTGGCATTATTGCCTAACCCCTCTCTGATTTGCTGAAGGAAGACAAGTTTCAATGGACTTTGATAGCTCAACAAAGTTTCGAAACCCTCAAAGAAGCAATGTGTTTTGGTCCGATTCTCTGGCTCCTGGACTTTTCAAAACCTTTTATTTTGAAACGGACGCGAGTGGTTTAGGTCAGGGCCGTGCTTATGCAAGAAGGATGCCCAATATCCTACCTTAGCAAAGTCCTTGGGACGAAGAATTCAGCCTTGTTCACTTACGAGAAGGAACTTCTGGCAATTATCGTCGTAGTGCACCATTGGTCTCACTATTTGCAAACAAACAAGTTCATCATTCAGACGGATTACCAAAGCCTCAAATACCTCTTGGAATAGTGTCTCACAACGACATTCCAACAACGTTGGTTGTCCGAACTGATGGGTCTCTCATACGAGATCAAGTTCAAGAAAGGTTCATAAAATAGAGAAGCAAATGCTCTGTCTCGAGTGCACTTAGCTTCTGCATACATCTCTGTTTTGGTGCCATAATGGATGGAGGAGGTTCAAGATAGTTATATTAGTGACTCAGAGGCCGAGGGATTCCTTCTCCAACTTGCAATCGAACCTTAAACCTTTCCGAATTACGTTCCTTCTTTGGGCATCATTAAATGGAAAGGGTAAGGTTTGTTTGGGCTCTGCCTATGGTATCCACACTAAGGCTTTGGAAGACTTTCATGCCTCAATCCTTAGAGGACATTCAGGGATCGATGCTACCATGAAATGCATCACTGCTCTGTTCTTTTGGCCTCACATGTCTTCCCATATTCATGAATTAATATCAACTTGTGATACTTGTTAACGATGTAGAGGGCAACACATTTGAAGGTCAAGCTCGCTCCAACCTTTTCCAATTCTGGATCAATCGTGAACAAACATATCCCTTGACTTTGTGGAAGGGTTTCTCAATTCCAAAGGCTTTGAAGCGATCCTGGTAGTGGTAGACCATTTTTCAAAGTTTACTCATTTCATGGCTCTACGTCACCCATTCACTTCCAACACTATCACAACTGTTTTCTTCGACAACATTTATAAGCTTCACGGATTGCCATCCTCGATTGTGTCAGACTGAGACAGAGTTTTTATCATTGCGTTCTGGCAAGAGTTATTTCGCATCATTGGGAGTACTTTGTGGCTTTCCACGGCTTACCATCCCTAGTTAGATGGCTAGATGGCTAGATGGAAAGAGTTAACCAGTGTCTCGAATCCTATCTTCGGGTAATGACGCACCAATACCCAGAGAAATGGGCTTCATGGCTCTGTTTTGCAGAGTTCTGGTAAAATCCCGCATTTCACACCGCTATTCAAATGTCACCTTTCCAAGCATTGTATGGATTTCAGCCGCAACAATTGGGACTTGTTGACATATCTACCCCGGTAGCAGCTGTGAAGGATCTACTCCAACACAAAAAGCTTCTCTTCTAGCTTCTTAAGGAAATCTGGAGATTACGAGGGATCGTGCCAAACAGCAGGCTGATAAGAATCATTCAGAGCGAACATTTAAGGTGGATGACTGGTATTCCTCAGATTGCAGCCCTATCACCAGACATCAGTGGCCTTGCGCAAGAACTTGAAACTGGCAGCACAATTTTTTGGCCCTTTCAAATTCTAGAAAAATTGGGCACCGTGGCATATAGACTCCAGCTTCCTCCAGACTCACGCATACACCCAACGTTCCATGTTTCCTTGCTTAAGAGGAACGTATGGCTAAATTGCCTAACATCATTCCAAAAGGACAACTAAAGATGGCTCCCTTTCACCATTTGGACACAAGGATGATTAAGCGCAACAACTTGTCGGTGGCTCAATATTTGGTGTAGTGGTCTCCTTCCACTTCCGATGATGCAACGTGGGAGGATGCCACAGTCATTCTATCCCAATTTTCCAGTTTCTTTGAAGCTATTAGCCTCGAGGGCGTGGTTGCTAAAAGGGGGCGGCACTGTCATGAAAGCTTACTTGCAACCCAAGTATGAGAAGTTCCAAGAGCAAACGACATCGTCGCTTGCTATCTCATTAATCAATCCAACTGAAGTGGACCCAAGAAAGACGACAAAAGAAGCACTCAAAGATCATGAGTTGGCATTGCTGCGCCAGAACCTTCCTACCCACAACGTCGAGGCCTGCTCTATAGGATCCGAGAATGAAAGACATGCATGACAATTTGTACTGAGGTGTAGCCTCCATAAATCTATAGTATTGGCATTGTTGCCTTATGATGAACTTTCTTATCTTTATGCATTGTAGTTTTTCTCTGTAATTGCTTTTCAAGCAAGTTTCAATACAATTTTCTCATGTTCCAATCCGTTTTCCTCGAATCTCTCCTTCATCCCTCTAAATCCCATCACACCCATAACATGAGCCTATGTGTCAAAGCCCTATCTAACCCAAAAGCTCGAGCTGATGGACGGAGGCTTCATTATTCTTATTAATCAATTATTTTCTCCACATGCTTTCGACGTGAGATACATTTCAACACTCCCCTCACGTGTAGGATTGGACCTCTACACGTAGGCTATAGCAGGACTGGACATCTGCATATGGATTGGAGACCACAGGATGGAGGTAACAAACGGCCCGTGGGCCAAACCTGGTTAGCTATGATACTATGTCCAAGCCCTATCCAACCCAAAAGCTCGAGCTTTTGGGTTGGATAGGGCTTTGACACTAAGGTCCTAATGGCACCAAAAGTATCGACAGAGAGTATGGTTCGAATCTTATCGGTGTCGACCACGCGGAGGAGTTCGAGAACCTTGTCCCGAGCGACGACGTTTTCTTGGGACTTGTCGCGGGGGAAGTTGCAATTGATGGCACAGACAATACCGGTGGCACCCAAACTAACTATTGTGTGAAGTACTACCGGATCAACACTAATCTTATTGGAATAAGGCCCATCTAAAACTATAATAAAATGCAAGGGTTATGGCTCTGTTTACTTGATACCACCCTTTATTATTTGGCATGAGATCAAATACAAACATAGCTTAAAATACTAACTAATGGTCTAATCTCAACAATTCAATTGTGTATTGAAAGGTGATGGTGTCATTTGTCACTATTTGGTGCAGTGGCTCAGCTTTCACCATTTTTATTATTTTGTCCATTCCCGATTCGTTTGAATTCTGATTGACTTTGTTCTGACGCCAGTATTTTTCTTTTTTCAAGATCTACAAAACAAGGCCATTGAAGCATATATCTTGAACCCTGAACCCTAAACCTTAAACCCTAACTCCATAAACCCTAACCTATAACCACTAAACCCTAATCCATAAACCCCATAACCCTAAAAGCTAAAACCCAAACCCAAACCCTAAACCCCTAGCTCTAAACCCTAACCCCTAAACCCTAAACTCCTAACCCTAAACCCATAACCCTAAACTCTTTAAAATATATGTTTCATTGGTCTTGTTTTGTAGATTTCGAGAAAAAAAAATATTGGCGCTGAAGTGAAGTAAATCGGAGTTCAGATGAAGCGGGAATGGATAAAAGAGAAAAAAATAGTGAAAACTAAGTAACTGCACCAAATTGGAACAAGAAAATTGGTTTGTATTTTAACAACAAGTTTGTATTCAAACTTAAAGTACAAAATTTACCTTCAAACTTTATCGATTTTCAGTTCCTCGTGCCTCAAACTTTAACATAATTTTTTTATACACAAAAAGTTGAAAAACTATTATCATATGAAATAAATAATTAGATATTGGATGAATTAGTATTTGTTTGATTTTTTCAACTAAAAAAAATGAAGCGTATACCTTCTAGATTGAAATTTTAAACATATAATAACTTTATGTTGAAAAATAATTTTCATCTAAATGTACAGATGTTTTAGTTTGAAAAAACCATGAAAGTTTGATAATATTCTTGTTTATATTGCAAGATTAAAATAAGGGAAAAGTTCAAGAAACTATCGTAAACTATGGATCATTTTCACAGAACAACTTTGAACAATCGACCCGTTCACATGAGTACGGTGAATAAGGTACATCCGTTATATCTCTATTAAGTTTAATATGAAATGTCCAAAATCCTCTTGCACAATAAAGAATAAGAATGAGTAAATTAAAAAAAAATAGTTAAGAATTAAAAAAATCCAAATAAAATATATTTTAGAAACAAATTTATTTATAAAAGTTTACAAATTGGAATTCTTTTTTGAAAAAAACACCTTAATTTTACAAATTTTAAAGTATTTTTTTTAAAGTTCATCTTAATTTTCAAAATGAAATTTTAATTTTTACAAATATTATATTTTACTATAAAAAAATTGTATTAAGAAAATAAAAGAAAAAGGAGGAACGATTCATCGTCTTCCTCACTTATATAAATGAAAAAACTTAGGGATATGAGATGCCACTTCTACATCACTGACAAGGAAAATAAAAGACAATAAAGGAAAGAGAGTTGGCTGGAAAAAGAAATTAAAACAACTAAACCTCTACCACCTAGGATACATAGATATAGAATCATGCAAAGAGTCAGTCACATGTACAAGTGTACGTGAAATTCAATTGTCGTAAGGAATAATTAACATTGGGTGAAGTCAACAAGTGTTTTTCTTATGGTATTGGAATGATAAAGTTCCTATGTTGTGATGTCACGCAATCAACCACATAGTCACAGGGAGAGGATGGAACATCATGCCCAGACGTAATACATACCACCAATCATTGAAGAAGCGACAAACGAATTAGCTAAGCTATTCTTGGACTACTTCTTTATTACTGGTCAACCTAAGATGTCTAGTAAGTAAGTAGGACCACATAGAACCACTAGGTGTCTACTAACGTAAGAGGTAGAGATCATGGTTTTAGTAATACACAAGCATAGAGAAAAATTCTCAACAAGTGAATCTCATCTCCGTATTGGATCAATTCATGACAAGTCAAATAGCAATCCACATAGCTAAATTGATAATTGGAGGCAATAATACCCAAATCATCAATTAAGCTTGAAACACCCAAGAAAATCGAGAAACACATACAAGGTCCGTATCCAATCTTAGACACTCAAGCATGGTATAGCACGAATAATCAACCCAACATCAATAATTAGGAGAGTAAACACAACTCCATGCGACAAAGGCCGGTATTGAATTCTTGAAACACCCAAGACATGGAATCAAGTGAAAAGACAAAATCCTTTCTCAAAATAAGAAATCCCATCATATGAATTTTATAGAATTCCTACAAAAGTTCCATAAATGGTTAAAGATAGCAGTTTCACCAAATATAACCTATAACTTGATTTACATCCAAGAGAAGAAATTGTCATCACGTGTTTTAATTCCAATAATATGAAAATTCAAGCCCAAATCAAGTATCATACATAAAAGTCAAGTAGCTAAAATATAGATATACATTCATACAAGCAATTAGATACTTATTAGCTCAAAAGATCCAAAATTATGAAATTAATACCTCCAACAACAAACTAACCACAAATCGAATCTTCAATTTAAAGGAAATCAATATATACACAATAACCCTGAACATGGATTTAAATTCCAGGACATGGAAACAAAAACCAACAAAAACATTCCATAAATCCACATTTTACAACAAAACTAGAGAAGGACAAAAGATAAAACTGGTATTGGCTTGAAAAACTCAATCAAATCTACTTTAACTTGCAAACCCACCATCTCCGATCCACCCAATGCTTTAACACATGAAAATGGAGAAGAAGGAGATGGTGGGAGGCTTCATGGATGCTTGGATCTTTGATCCATGTCCCTTGGTAATAGAAATCATCCAAGCTTAAAAATGGAACTTCTCTCAACAATGGAGTAGAGAGAAGGAAGTTTAGAGAGAGAGGAAAAAAATATATTCTATTATCATGTTTATGAAAAATATCTAAGTTGCCACAAATATACATGCCAAATAAAAATGCTCCTGGTTCTAGTGTCAAAATTCGTTTGAAGACTGATTGACCTCGTTCTAGTGTCAAAATTCTCCTCTTCTCGAGAATTACCTAAAAAGCCCGATATTGGATACATTATGAAGTACCGAAAAAACTTCAAATAATAGGATCTAGAAAACTTATTAATATATGCTAGAAATGAAAATAATAAGGAATAATAAAGGGAAAAATATAGGTAAAATTTCCAAATTACACCATATCACATTTTCATGCATCAAATACTTTGTCGAGCATCCGGTGTACAATGATACTCGTGCGAATAGGTGAGAGCAAGATCTTAGAGTGCTTACGAACTTTTGTCAAAGGCTTGATTGAGACATTTTGGCATATCATATACAACCTGTTACTTAGGATCTTCACCGTTTATTGCACATAGGCAAACGAAATGGCTTCCTGGGCATGATGGGAAGCCTTGGCTAACAATGAAAAATTTGTCTGCTGATATGCAAACTATGTATGTTTTTTGGGATAGTCGGGTTGAACAACAACATCAATGTTCTGAACAAATCAATGTAGTTCACAGACGTTCTACAAGTTAACAATAAGGTGTACAATCATCCATATTATTTAAGACAACATTTATCTTGAGTGGGTTGTAGCTATGAACACTATACTTGTCTCATTAACTTGAAATGATATATTATTTGCCTAACGTCAAAAGGGAACGAAGAAGGATGCCGAACGAGCATTCTAAGTTCTATAGGCTCGTTCATACATCCTTATGTCATGGGTCGAGAGTTTGGCAACTCGAATCTGTGCGGCTTTCAACCAAGTCCAAGCAATTAATGTTTACTTGACTTGCGTAGAGATCAGCCTTTACTCGTACGTGA
>JAYMSW010001073.1:0-18065 GCA_036897725.1 Erodium texanum | reverse complement strand
AGTTTTACGAACTTTAAGAAAAGTTCACAGTACTCATGTGAACGGGTCGATAGTTCAAAGTGGTTCTGTGAAAATGGGTCATAGTTCATGGTAGTTTTATGAAATTTTCCCTAAAAATAATTATGTTACGGTTGAGTTTAGGTTTGGATTGGGATCTTAGGATTGGAGTTTGGTTTGTTTTTAAGGTTACAGTTAGATTTGGGTTGACTGATTTAACACTCGAGGGCATTTTCATCATTTAAGAAAAATGAACAGTAATATACCAGATTTTGTAATGGAATTGCTAAGTTTCGAAAGAATAGTGTGTATTTTTAGTAACATAGTACGATAATGCAGTTAAGTGAAAAATATTGAGACGTTAGTACAATTAATTGTAAATAACCCCATAAAATATCCCGACACCAAATATAACAAAATAAATATGAGGGTTTATTGCACAACTGAACTCTCGATTCTAAACAGGTAAACCAAGCCAATCCAATCCATGAGCAGGAATGGAGGTGATGAAGAAACAAAGAACAGGTGATTTCGCTCCACGACAACATGTGTTTGGTTGCTGAGAAAATTGAGTTCACTGAAGATTGTGTTAGCTTCTGCACCGTGTGTCGTTGTCGGTATGTTATCGACACTGATTTATATTATTCGAAGAAGAAATCTGATTTCAAGACCCCTTTTTACATGTCCGGAATCGATCCCCATCCCACGCTTGTAGCAATCAATCCCGATTCGCCCGAATATGATAACCCTAAATCCACTCTCAATCTCACCTTCCACAATTATGCTTCAAAAAGGAAATTTTCGGTTCACTTACCGGAGGCCGAGGGAAGGAGGTGATGGGGTTCCCATTTCCAGTATAAGGTGAGGTATGGACCGGTGAACAGCCAATTCAGCCTCCTCAATCCCTTCTCTGGAGCCACCATTAGTCTCCCTTCCTTGTTGGAGAGCTTCACTTACAAGCCCCCTTAGCGCTGCATTATGGCCTCTCACGACTGACCCGGTCCAGTCACCTGATGATTGCCTCGTTTTTATTATCCTCAAGCCAATGGCTGAATGTAGGACATTGCTCTTTGCCTGACCCGGCCGGGACAATGCTTGGACCAACTGCTTCAAAGGCTGGAAGGAATTGGATGACATCGTATCATTCCAAGGCCGCTTGTACGGAGTTATTGGATTAAGTGGTCCCAATGTCACTGTGGTCTCCATTCAACTCCAACCTCCCCGTCAAGTGGTTGTGGTCTCCATTCAACTCCAACCTCTCAGTTATTTGGAGTTGGACAGGGAGCTCTGTGTGGTTTTACGTTATCTTAGGAGATCTTACTCTAGCTTTTTCGAGATCATACATGTTGATTTGTCCACCGGGAACATTACCAGGAGACATCCACTAGGTGATCGTTGCTTGTTTCTTGGCAACTACAAGGCAACTTCCCCTCTGCTCAAGTCTTTCCAGCAACTTTAACATCCGCCCGATGACTTCACGAGCGGTCTTGTGTTCTATCTACGCGAACGATTGGACATCATACCTCGATTTAGAATGTGTAGAGCCACCCCTTTACCCCGACATGGGAGCATGGGAAATGATGCGTTCTAACAATATATACAGGAGTATCGGTACCCGTACCAAATATCCCCCACTGTGGTTCACCCCGTTGTAAGTTTTCTGAGACTTGAAGAACTGGATGGACAAAGGAAAACCGCTCCTCAATGATGAAGGGAAGAGAGATAACTTTGAACTGTATTTACTGTTTAAAATGAGAAATCTAAAGTGATAATAGTTTATTAAGTTCCCTACAAGAATGTAAGTTCCAGTGAGACTTGTACAAAGATAAAGCAAACTTATCCATTTCTGGAAAATGCCAACTACAACTTGCACCAAGCCTAGAAAAGAACAACTATCAACACGTATATATATATGAACAGAGACGTCATATAGATTCTTAAATATGGAAGCTCTCTGGGCTGTTACATTGCCTCTCATTACCAAGTTTTTCTTCCCCAAAGACACAACAAAAACAGGGAAACAAAATTTCTTAGACTAATACCGTCTCATTACAATTTCAGCCAATCAAATCGACACTTACTTACACAGCAAGCAAGCCAATAGGGTGATCTTTTACTTCATATCCTGAAAGGTTGGTCTCCTGAGCAAGATTGGTCTGTCCTTGGCCTCTTCGAATGCATCTTCTTGCTAGCTATTTCTTGGAAGAGGTTTGGCCCACCGAAGGTGTGCTTAAATGTCCTCACTTTCTTCCTCCTACCCATATCGTATTCTTCATCCCTGTATCAGTACAAAAATCATATACAACATTCAGTCACTAAAAGTCTGGCAGTTTCAGCAAACTTGTTTGTTGTTTGAATTCATACTTACCATTCATCGCCTACAAATCCAATGCTGATAGTTTCTGAGCTTTTAGATTGTGTATTATGAGATGAAGGTAGATCCATTGAATCCCAACTAGGAACTGCACAGAAGAATGGCATCAAAAGACACATACAAGTATCGCATACTACTAGAACACCGAGGATAAATTTAAGGGATAATTGCAAAAAATAGAAGTGCTTTGAACTTATCTTTTTGTTGTGCTTTGTATAAATTTGTTTCAGAATTGGAAATTTAAATTTAAAAATCAATAAGTACAAAAAAATTAAATTTTCACACCCCTTAAATTTCTTGCACTTTGTAGGGTACGAAGAAGAAGAAAATCAAGGGATGAGGAAATTGGGTATTGTTTATTGTTTACTTAATATTTTTAAATTTAAAATTTAAGGATGAAATCATCATTTAAATATTAAGGATGAAATAATCATTTTGATACAAAATGCAACAAAAAGACAAGTATATGGCACTTTTTTGCAATTATCAAAGAAGAGACCTACAAGTTGCGAAAATTGAACACCTCAAGGTACTTTTTGCAATTATCCCTAAGTTTTAATATCTGAGAGAAACAAGATTCTTAGAAGAGATATTAAGATCTATATTGCATGATAGTTAGTGGATTGTGACTTTGCTAATAAAACATGGAGCTTAACTAGATTCTACATGATTATATCTGTGTGCTATATTTGTGATTACTTACAGATCATATATCCAGTAAGAGCAGGAAGTAGAATTTTTACTTACCATATGTCTCCTCTAGGCCCCGGGTAAGCAAACTCATTATACCATTTTGCATTGTTTCTGTGGCATCAGATTGGTTTCCAGAGACCTTCTCTGATTGCTTATCAGAAGTAACCTCAGCACCACTCTGACCATTTCGGTCTCCAAGCTTTATATCTTTAGCAACAGAATCACCAAGAGAGTGTGTGGTCTCCAGAGCAGAAAAATCCACTCCTTTTGAACTAGATTTGGTCGCCCGTTTCTCAACATTGGTAGCATGTAAGGAAACTTTGCTGGTTTTTTCAGAAGTGGATGGTCCAAGATCAGATGAGATACAATCACTGGCCAACATATGTTCTTCACTGAGGTTCTTGGAGTCCAATGCGCTGCGTTTGCTCTTTTTGAATTTCTTTCGATGGCTTAAAGCCCCAAAAAGAATATTAGGGCCCAGACGCATGGTTGCAATTGGGCACTTCTGGAGCTTCTTTCTTACTTTTCTCTTTGGTATGCTACCATGAGCTTCCTTGTTTGAAACCCCATTCACCATGCTTGATGAGCACGAATTAGACATTGACCCAACCTTTGAAATGGATGAGAAAAACAAGTCATAAGCCAACCAAATGAACTTAGAAGCTACAAGTGGTTCCCATGTAATACAATACAATATGTACCAGACTATTGATATGGCTTGGTTGATCTGGTGATCTTGCACAGTCAATCTTCACCACAGTTTTGTCAGATGAGACTAGATTAGAAGGCAACACTTCTGAAACAGGATTACTCTGTACACAAATGAAAACAGAACTAATGTAAGAAACAAAGAATTCATCCAAGTCAAAGAGGAGAGTGAACTGATGTGTATTGTCTTAATGAAACATGTTGTTTGTTACCTTCTGGAGTGTTTCTTTGCAGGGCAATACATCAACTGAAACAGAAAAATCTTTCTCCGGTGTCCCAGCTCTTCTTTCCATAGCATGTCCTGGAGCATGAGCATCTTTAGTTTGTTGTGATTGCTTCCATAGATCTGAGTTGGGAAGAGAAAGAGCCTTCATGTCCTTTGATGAAGTGGCCTCTGAAGATGGTTTGGAAGGTTCTACTTGTGCTTTTGAAGCAGTTCCTGACACAGAACCCATTTTAGTAGAGTTCTTACTTTGCTGATGCAATTCCTTAGCTGAACCAACACTTGGTGCATCTTTATGAACTAGAACAGCAGCACTGCCGATGCCATTTGATCTATTATCAACAGAGCCATTCTGAACCGATCCACTATAAGACTGCTTGGTTGAACCAACGCTCAGTTCATCTTTCTGAGTTAGAGCAGTTGAAAAGGCCGCGCCATTGGAATTGTTCTCCAAAGTGCCATTCTTGACTGGTCCATCATAGCCTAGCTTGGTTGAACCAGCTTTTGATTCCTCCTTTTGAATCAGAGGAGAAGAACAGGCCAAGCCATTTGCTCTATTCTCAACAATACCATTCTGAACTGGTCCACTATAACCTTGTTTGGAAGTAAAAGCTGTCTTATTTGCACCATTACTAGCTTTCATGCTCTCCTTTTGAACAGTGTCAACAGATTTCCTTGGAGCGTTGTTTCTTTTATCACGGACATAAAACAACATATAAGCTTTCTGATCCAAGACCGTCCTCTCACCAACTGCAGCAACCTATACAACCAAAATATGGTGAAGACCATCCTCTCATCAACAATTAGAACAAAACATGAGAAAGAGTCAAGTATTATGTAGGGTTGTACTTCAAGAAGGTTCTTGTTCTCAACTACTCACTTTCTACTTTTATGGATGTCGGAATACAGATGTTTTCTTTTTATATAAAACGGAATGTCCCTTCAAAATGATATGACAATAGAACCTTCTTCAAGCAAAACCAAAAGTAAAAAAAAAAATCTAGGATTAATATTTAATACCCGGTTGTCATCAAGGTTGTACCACGTGCCACCTGATGTACGAACATAGCTGTAATAGTGACCAGAGTGGGTGCTATAACCATAATGAACAAGAACTCCATAAAGTGTGTACTTCAAATCTCCTTCCTGTCATGCAGACAACAAATAAAGGTAAAAACACCATAAAGCCTCATGAGAAAGAAAAACAGCTCCCAGAGAAAGTCCAACAAACTACTCGATATAAACCAAAAAGGGCATTAAAGCGGGAACTGTACATCATAATGTTTTCATCAGCAGGGCAAGGGCCAATATTTCATATTGATTCATGTGCCCTACAACGTAATATAGTACCTCAAAATGCAGGGTCCCACATATCAAATGAAAATCAGAAGTCACATGTTTTAAGTTCTGATACTCATGAATAAGTGTCTCAGATTAACTTCAAACGCATAAAATCTAGAGGTAATCGAAAAGATAGGTATAGCTTGGGGCAATGAAAGTTTACTCACATAGGAACCACTGACAAAAGGTTTCAAATCTAATGTTGGACCAAAATGGACTTTCTTGTCAATCTTTTGTCCAGGATTGTGTGCACGAAACCGCTTCAGATGGATGGTAAGCACATAAGGTGCCTTGTGAACAGTGAGCTGTTTCAGAGCCCTGACTTTGTGCCTGCATTTTTGGCATTGGTACTGTCTCTCTCCTCCATCTAATTGCTCTGCAGCAGTGAAGTTTGCAAGTGCTTTTTGCAAGGAATCTGCCTTGGCTATTTCAAGACTTAAATCCAAGAATGGATCAAATGTGTCAGAGCAATAGTTACATTGCATGCATTTCACCTGTACAACAAATGTGAAAACATTGAACCAAGTCAAAAATCTATCCTAAACCTTTCTCCAGCATACCAGCAACATACTATCCCAACAACAACCTCAAAACTTTTTTTCTGGGACAACACAGGGTCCACAATTGCATAATTTATAACAAGTTCCAAAGAAGCAAGAAAAGTGACCTGACTACGAAGGCGTCCTCCAAAGATTTTGTGTACCAGACTCTTATCATAAGCACCAGGGGATTCACTTGGCACTCCAGATGGCAAGCAGCATTTATGCATGGATTCAAGCAAGTTCACCATGTACTCATGAGCATCTTCTTGCCTTGCGTTTCGGAAGTTTCGAGATATGCAACGCAAGTTTGAGACAAGATCTTTAGGTGCTAAAATACTCCCTGTTGATTGAAGAGCGCGACTAACATGTTTCTGGATAGCACATAAAGCACAGAAACCAGCAACCCTACATGAATTTTGATGCTTCCCACTTTGCAAATATGCTGCTAAAGGCTCAGTGTGCGTCAAACACTGCAACACTGAATTGAGAAAACATGTGTTTCCCAGATTCGCTAAGCCAGCACCCTGTAAATTATAGATAGGATCATCATACTCAAATAGAAGGCCAAAAATGTATTCAATGAATAAACCAAAACATCAATGTAAATGAAACTATAATTTAACAAGGGCCACAAAAAAAATTAGGATAACAAAGCAACAATACCATAACTGGTCTAAACCAAGTCAGTAAATGGGAAATGGTATGGTGAGTAGCAAACTACATCCCATGGCCCAACAGAATGTGAAACACTCACCAATTCAGACCCTCATTTAACAAGCACAGCTCATATTCCTTAATCCTTCTCAACTTCAAGGGACAAATAAAAACATCAAATTTAATGTAGATAAAGAATCACATGCATTTGAATTAACCATATTAAAGTAGTTAGATGCAAACTAAATGTGTTTTTGTGCTGTTTATCAGCAATAATGACAAATCCTAGACCTCTAATTCCGAACCCCTATCCCCACCTAAATTAAACATGTTACAATCCTGGACAGCAACAACAAACAAAACGAAAATGAGAATAAATTTATCAAATCCCGCATAGCAACTCACAATTTTCCGAATAGTAATCCCCAAACTGAGCTCCGGATCCAACCCATTTTCCAAAAACTCCAACCCACCAGGTCTCTTCCCGCCCTTCGCCGATTGAGCCGGAGACGTAGGGGGCCTCCGGGAATCCGATCCGGGGTTGAGGGTCTCTAGCCGAAAATCCCCACCGCCATTTCCAAACCCATTGAAGGGCTTTCTCGCAGGGTGGAAGTCGATTCTTCTATGGACAATAGAAGACGAAGAAGATCTATTTGTTGACGGTGCCAGACGATCCAAACACCCATCTGTTGCGGCGTTGGCTTCTGGGTTCAATACCATACTATCCGCCATTGTTGAACCAGAAGATTGAACGCTGTTGAGGAATCACAATTCTCCTCCTCTAAAAATCACAAACTCCCTTTGGGTTTCACTTTCTCTCTCTAGATTTGCTACAAAGACCCTTTTCTGCGTTGTTGTGGAGCTGGAAGCAGAGCTGGTTCGGCTTCTGCGAAAGAGGGAGCTAGAGATGAGTAGGACACAGCATAAAACCCTACTGGAGACAGGCCCAAACTTGTCATTTCACCAACTTTCGCCACTCGGTGCAGACGATTCTACGATGGGCGCGAGCGCTTGTGATTGTGGCTTTGTGCTAGCATCCTTGTCACCTACAGACAGGAACTCATAGCACGAATCACCTGAAGACTCGTGGCTGATGACTGGTTCGTCACTGTATCGTATGACTAAAATTACTGATAAGCCCCCGAGGGTTTAGTGACAAAGTAGTTTCTTTCTAGTTTGTTTGTTGCATACTAAGAGCCTATGTTGCGTAGACACGTGGCAATTTACGCGGGGAAGTTGGAAAAATTGTTTTGTTTCAGCACATATTGTCAGAAAATGGGACTTCAATCCGGCCCAATATGAGAAGTTCCACACTTGAAATATGAATAGAAGCCCAATTAGAATTTCAGATGGATCATGTGGACAGCCCTGTCTTCTGTACTAAGTGAACTCAACAGCCCATTACATTACTGTTACCTTTCTTCTTGTTCTTCCAACCATTGCTGTTCAACAAATTAATTCACTTAAATCCAACAGTTTCGGAAGCTAAGTCGTGACTGTTAGCGAGCTGATTGAGATGGTCCGCGTTCCGAATGTGCATTCGTGATAGGGTGTTTGGCAATGTAGGGTTTTTCTGATTTGAATGATCGTCTGGGATTGGGAGTTTTGATTCGAAGACATGGCGTTGTTTCGCAAATTGTTTTATTGGAAACCGCCGGATGGGCTTCTCGAGATCTGTGAGCGAGTTTACGGTACTTCTCTCTCGGCGCATTGTTTTTAGCCTCTGGAATTATGGTGATTGTGTCTGTTTGGGGTGATTTTTTTTTGGAAAATTGCTTTTGATTCTGTGAAATTTGTGCTTTGTAGTGGCTTGTTGAGAAAATTTAGAGGGGGGTGATTGTGGGAAATGAGTTGTGGAGGAAATGGAATCTCGGTTCTGAATTATTGGTCATATTATGAACTTTAGAATTGAGAGTGTGAATCAATGGATTGAGTCCAATGCTATAGCTTAGTGGGGGGTTTTGAATGCTGAGAAAAAATCGAACTGTACTTGCTTTGAAACCGTGATAGTTAGTAGGTATTAGGAAGTTAGATTATGGAGATTCCATAGTGCAAATACTTTCCAGCTCTTTGTTTATACAGTTGATGTTGTCTGTTTCTATGTTCATATCCTGATCACCTGGCCTAATCCTCAGAGTGAAGAAATGTAAGGAACTAGAGTTGTTAAAACTAACATATCTAACTCTGCGGATTGAGCAAGAATTCTAGTTTTTGTTATAGTGCCTATTGTGTGTTGCCATGGAAAAAAGCCTCTAAAATGTAAATATTTATTGTTTTAATAGTATTTCATGTTATGAGCAGAAGGGGACAATTTGTGGTTCTGAATATGAAGATATAGGAACTTTGGACTTCAATTATATTTGGTAGACTAGAATGGTTGGTTGATAGACATTACTTCCAGAAATTAGAAGGCTAGGGTGAGAACCCAATTTTCCTCTATAATTTGTATTTTGAACAACCTCAATCACCATCACACACGAAACTATGAACTATATTGGAATGATGACTCCCCACTTGCTGAATTGACATTCTATGAAAGTTTGGTTCCTTTCTTTAAGTATGCAGTTAAGTTATTGTAGTTAAATGATAATTTATGGTGCTCGAGCTGTACACAAGTGGTAATTTGTGATACGTATTCATTCCTCCAAACCTTATGGAGCGAAGTTTCAAATATGAGATCTCTTCTTGGAAAATCAAGTTTTTTATGTGTGCTATGTAAAAACAATCAGTTTTCCAGTAACATATGTTCAAATGGTGAAGTTCTGTTGATAGTTTTTTGTTGCTTTTTTGTTTCTTATGAATGATGTTTATATTCTATCCATATGCAGTTTTTGATTGCTGCATTACTACGGATGCATGGAAAGAAGACAACTTTAAAATATATATGCAAGGAATAGTTAGCTTCGAGATCACTTTCCAGATGCTTCGTTTTTAGTCTTCAATTTTCACGAGGTTAATGCAGCAAGTGTGCTGAATAACATCTTGTCTGAGTATGATATGACCATAATGGACTACCCAAGACAATTTGAAGGTTGCCCAGTACTCCCAATGGAAGTGCTCCACTATTTTCTGAGGTCGTGTGAGAGCTGGCTTTCACCGGGCCTGCATAATTTGCTGTTAATGCATTCTCACCGAGGTGCTTGGCTAGTTTTGGCTTTCATGCTGGGTGCACTTTTGATCTATAGGAAGCAGTATAGTGGCAAGCAGAAGACCTTGGAGATGATCTACAGGCAGGCTCCACATGAACTTTTCCACTCGCTGTCTTCTTTGAATCCAGTCCCTTCTCAATTGAGGTACCCTACAGTATGTCTCAAGGAGGATTGTAGCCACAGAGTGGCCTCCATTTGATGGAGGACTCGACTTGGGTTGTGTCATTATAAGATTCATACCTAATTTCGATGGAGAGGCGCCATCCTATGTTTCCTATATATGGACCAGATCCTTTGCTTGTTGCTGACAGGGCACCCAAAGTTTTGTACTCTACTCTAAAGAAGAGTAAAATTATTCGACCTTAAAAGCAGGTAGTGTTATATACGTTAATTTATTCTCAATCCATTAGCGGATTTTTCTTCCTTGGATTACACAGCTGCACGCGTCACTTCCTTATTTGACATTTTCTTTTTCAATTGGAAAATTTGGAGTTCAAGTTGCAGCTTGAAGTTTGATCTGTCTTCACCTTTGTGCAATAGCATGGTCATTTATGGACAATGGCATGTTTGGATTGGGTGAATATATAATAGCTCTTCCTATGGCCTATATATATATTCATCGCATGCCAAATTCTATTCCAACTTCCAACCGGGAAGTTTCTCATGAAATATTTGATAGGTTTTGCCTGTCAAATGATATTTGAAAGGAAGCCTTATGCTTCGACAAAGAAACTTCATTTTTGTCCATCTACATATACACGTTTATACACACACTTACATTTCTTAGTTTGTCCAATCTATTAACTGTTTCATCTCCAAAATCACTCAACAATTTTTTGCAGGCAGAAGGTGAACTGGTGAAAATTGACATCAATTGCCATATTCAAGGTGATGGTGTAGTTGAATGTATTAGCTTGAGCGAAGACATGGAGAATGAAAAGATGATGTTCCGAATCATGTTTAATATGGCTTTTATAAGATCGAATAGTTGAGTGTATTAGTTTCTAAGAAACAAATAGTGTTTATTTTATTTTATTGCGCAATTTGAACATTCAGAGTTTTGCTAGAAATGTTGGATATGGTATTCTCTGGATCTGCGTATAGCATCATTTCAGTATATGCTATCACTTCTATTTACATCTTTGGTCATAATGTACAGATTAGCGTTTGAAAAAAGAATTCCAGTTTCAAATGAAGAAAATCAAGAAGCATGAGAGAGATGACAGAAATATATTGGATTGACTAGATACAAGTAACTAGTGCACAGCAGAAGCTAGAGCAGAGGAAAGGAAAGGAAAGGAAAACATAAAATCAGAGGGGAACCCTACGTCTAATGAGTAAGCTAACTTGAACACAGCAATATCTCCTATAGACATCATAAAACCACTATTTTATTTTGTTTCACATAAAAGCCCAAATGCCAAGACAACCTAGACTTTAGCTACAGCTGTTTCAGAAGGCTTTCCACATTAGTAGTCACCAGTCGATATGTTAACAAACTGTTCTAGAGGAAGCACTAAGTCTAGAAAGCCCTTTACTGAGTACAACTAAAGCATAACCAAGCCTTTTAAACGGAAAGTGAAGGTAGCGTGGGGTAGAAGGAAGTGAAGCCTATCTTTTCCTTTTCTTCCTTTACCTGTCCAGTCTTTATGTTTCTGACCGTAAGCATGATTTTTTATGTGTTCTAGTTGTTAACATTTGTAATCATTACATTACTTCAAAAGAAATTGGCATTTTATATTGTCGTGAAAAGAAGACCTATACTCTCTTTTTTGTTGTTTCGTCTGTTGTGGGACCCAAATGTATTTGATAATCACATGATATTGCATGGTTTAGTCAGATTATGTTTGCTTGATTTGAATAAAATGTACTTGTTGCTGAGTTTTATCTTTGGTATTAGTTCTGGATTAATAGGATTAGTAAATTTTCATGACAGTTCTTAGAGTTGATAAAAGTTCCACAAGTAGAATCAAAGCGCAGAGCTTTTTCTTTCAAAATACAGTTTCAGAGCCAGGTAAGAAGATTGTGTGTCTGATTGTGCAAGGATTCAACTTTTTTTGCTAATAACTAATCTGACCTTGTTGTTTACTAAGTAGGTTTCTGAACTTAGAAGTAGTCTGTGTGTCATTAACTCTGCCTTTTGTATTTGGTTGAAGTACTTCCAATGTTTGCATCTCTTTTAACTAATTTTTCTCATTTGTATCTCATGTATATGTGTCCATAAATATTACCCACTGTTTTTTCAGATAAGGAGTTCCGCTAAATTGAAGAGCATCATGCAGATGATTCTGACATTAGGCAATGCTTTGAACCAAGGCACTGCTAGGGGTGAGATGAATTTTAATGGTCTGATACTTAAGCTAAATATTCCTTGATCATGTATACCCAAGTTTGGTAGTAAAGTTTCTAATGGTACTAGTATGTTGGTCTTCTTACATGTTGATGTACCAACTGTAATTTGGTATGTTGGTCTACCTTTGCCGATGTCCCATTGATACTTTGGGTTATGACTTTTGTTTGTCAGACATTACTTGTCACTAAAACTTATGCATTTTGGTGTGTGTGTTTTTGAAAGGTTATGCATTTTGGTGTTGTTGTGCTATATCTGCAATACAATTTTCCTGCCATTTTTCGTTATTTTTCCAGTAGTAATTGTTGTCCTGTCTTCTGCTTAGTGTATAATACTAATCAGGAAACTTGTGCACATGTGCGTTTGTAGAATTTGTTTCTTTTTTACATCTGAAATAAGTTTTTACTACCATTCTTCTCTTTTTCTTTTTATGTCAGAAACTCTGCTTTTTTGAACTCATATTTTTTTCTTGATTCAGGATCTGCCATTGGATTTAGGCTGGATAGCTTTCTTAAACTAACTGATACACGTTCAATAAAGAACAGCAACTCTCAGTAAGTCAGCCATTGGTGGGGCATGTGCTCTTATACTCAGAATTGCAAGCACAATGTTATAGTTTCATGTTTGTATTGCTGTACAATTCAAACATTGACAAAGTTGGTGGATGAAGGCTGAGAATGTATTGAATCTCTTCCCTTCTGGAAGAGATTTTTTTTTTCAATCTACAAATTCTACCAGTATCAGGCTGGTGTGAATAAATTTTAGGATATTCTGATATATAATGGATGTGGTTTGCGCTCTTACTTCTAGCTGATTGTATCGTTTTGATTCATTGTTTTTAGCATTGCTATCTGGTTATCAAATTGGTATGTCCAGAGGATCAGCTTGCATGATAAATTGATCTCTATTTGGCATCATGCTTTGGGCTTATTTATCTGATTTTGCAACGCTAATTTTGTTCATAAAATTTTCATTTTTAACTTTGATAAAATGTAGGTGCTTGCTGGGAAACTACCGGAACTTCTAGATTTCTCCAATGACATTCCCAGTTTGGAACATGCAGCAAGGGTAGCCTCGCCAGTACTTTGTGAGAGTTTGTCTAGTACATTGATGTAAATTTGCTTCTATCTAACATGTGGCTTTCTTCCCGATACAATTGAAATTTTTGGCTGAGGAAGTGCAAGCTATAAGCAGAGGTTTGTAGAAAGTTGCGAAAACAATATCAGAAAATGGTGGCCCTATATCAGAAAACTTTTGCAAGGTATATTGTAAGCTTGTGCTTTGGATTTATGTCTATGTTAACTCATTATGGTATTACTTCCTCTGTCCCATTTGAATTTTCCACTATGCTTAAAATGGAGCTCCAATTTAAGGATCAGTTGCACCTTTTCATAAGAGAATAATGTTTCTATTACCAACAATATCTTTTAATGAGTAACAATTACTTGTGTTCATTTTTGGCACTTTTGCTCTACCTGTTGTGTAGATTTTAAAGGAGTTTCTTTGTTATGCTGAAGCTGGAGTAAGGAGTTCGGCATTATTGTATTCTGGTGAGGTAGGTTATAATACTTTGATGGTAGCATTTAATAAGCTTCTTTTATCTTCTACAAATGAGACTATGCTTGATTTGTGTACAGGGTAGAAATGTTGATGCCTTGATTCTTTATTTTGGAGAGGATCCAGCTCGCTGCCCATTCGAACAAGGTATTTGTTGGTATAGTCAGTTTTTGAATCAATTGAGTATGGCCTAACCGTAAAATATCTGTGTGCTTGCTGCAATATTATCATACTTTTGTTCACCCATCTTCTAGGTTATAAGATGTTTAAATTGTGCTTGATGGCTCTGTAGTTCATGGTGCTTTTAACTAATTAAAAGCTCCATTTGGATATCTGTTTGTTGTTCAAAAATAGAACCCGAAATTTTTTTCAATCTTCATTCAGATTAAGAATATGCTCATTGAGCTAGATGTACACATGGTTACTCAAGTGTTATTGGCTGCTTTAGTTTGGCTTCTCTGAATTACCGCTACGGTTGTTACAACTCTGCTGAACTTTGTGAGAACATTTAACCGAGCACACCAAGAGAATTAATTGCAAGCAGCAGGAGCTAGAAATGAAGAAAGTGCATAAAGCAGAAGCTGAGAAAACAAAGTCTATCAAGGACTCTCAACACTTGCTACAAACTCACATGCAAACCAAGAATGTTAAATAACTCGAGCTTTCTGCACAAACTCTTGGAATGTAGGTACAGAGTGTAAGGCTGCCTAGTTTGCAAGGGACATCACAGTTGACTTTGTCTCCTTTAAGGTACTTTTCTCCATGTTTCAGCTTGCACCATCACTTTTGTTGATTATTTTGATGAATTCATATTTGTTGAACCGCAGCGATGAAGAGACGTGTGATCCAACTTGTAAAGTATTCACTCAAATATCCTGTAAGTAGAGTTTTAAAAAGTAGGAAATTTTGAGGTAGCAAATTTTGGTATTTTCAACTTCAGTCCGAATCCATGCCAGTTTTAGTTCATTCAACTTAGAATATAATATAACCTTCTGTACTATGTTTACATTCATAGCTCGAAATCTATTATATAGTAGTATAGTTTCTAGTGATTGTTTCAGGTTACATTTTTGCTCGAAACTTTGAAGCTCGGTTTGCTGCAGATTTTGCTTATTCTTTGATGAAATAAAAGCTCATAACATTGACTGTAATTAACATAATAGCGGGCAAAGCTGTGGTCTTGTTCTGTGCTATGTCACTCTTGTTGATTAGTTATTCTTGTACTGCGTGTGAGAACTTTTGCACAGTATCCATGGTTGAGTCAACCATTGTTGCAGTCACCAAATAATAGTGGTTGTTTTTGGTTTGTCAAAGTTGAAATGGAGCCGTTTCAAGAGTTCCTATATGCACTGAAATATGTGGTTTAGTGATATATGTACTTGTTAATTAATTACAATAATTTGAGTACTTATGGTACAAGAGTGTGAAATTATAGTGTGGGTGAATGTTAAAAATTAGAGGAATTATTATGAATCGAACACAAAATGGAAAATTATTCCCTGAGCAAATGTTTGACAAAAGGTCTTGTCGTTTTTCTTATATGTTCTCGGTATATGTTGATCCAAACCAAATAAACACATTACCCGGTCCCGAACTACCCTGAACTATATACAGTAGTTTCCAAACACACAAATTCATATAATGAAAAGTACATTTTCCAAATTGTATACAAACAGTTTTCAAACCACATATATACATACTTTCAAGCGAAAATGAATACAAATCATAGTTTTTAAATAGGTTAAGTCACTTTTTAACGGTGTCGAAATATATATGTTCAAAAGTATCGGTCATTTTAGGTGGTCAGCAAAATGTCTCGGTGAAGAATTTTTCCGTTTGCAATCTGTTAAATTTGACAGTTTTCAAACATTTTTTAAAATCTCTAAAATACCCCTCTTCGAAAGTAAACTCTAAACTATTCAAACATGAGTTGATCACCACACCTTGAACTGACAAGATGAGTAAGTTCGTATACAAACCAACAAGTACAAATAAAATGTTCAGCAATATAAAATTTTCATCTCAAACGTTATAAATAACACTAATTAATAAATATTAAGTCTAAACATCAAATAACACATGGATGTGTAGGTTACCTCCCTGGTCCCACTTAACCTCCAAACTACAAACCTTTGGAAAGCAGTGTACAATTCGTTAGAAAACAATTTTTGAGAATATAATGCACATTTTGTTGGAACTACTTTCCAAGAGCACTATTTTCCTAGGATTCGTAGTTTGTATTTTAAGAGGGATTTGCACCCGAGTACTTCCCTAGATATGCATATCTTACGAGATTCTCGTCTCTTCATCATTCAGGCGTAACTTTCTTTTACATCTTTTTAGCCCACCCAGTTGTTCAAGTTTCCGAAAACTTACATACAGGATGAACCACAGAGGAGGATATTTGGTAAGAGTATCGGTATTCCTGTAAACATTGTTTGAACGCGACATTTCCCATACTCCCACGTCGGGGTGAAAGGGTGGCTCTAAATGTTCTAAATCGAGGTATGATAGCCAGATGTCACCATAGGTGTAGAACACGAGCCCGCTCGTGAAGCTATCGGGCGGAGGAGAAGTTGCCTTGTAGGTGAAAGTATTATTGTTGCCAAGAAACAAGCATCGATCGCCCAGTGAATGCACCCTGGTGAGCTTCCCTGTGGACAAATCCACGCGAAAGATCTTGAAATAGCCAGTCTAGGTGCCCACAATATAGCGTAAAACCACACAGAGCTCCCCATCCAACTCAACAAGGTATTTCATATTCTTACAAAGCTCCTGATGCTGACCCGGGGAAGCAAAAATCCACCTCTAGATCACGTCCGGGAAGCCCAAGCTCGGATCTCCGGGGACTAGCCTTGTATGCACGAGTTCAACCACTTGCCGGGGAGGTTGAAGTTGAATGGAGACCACAGTCACATTGGGACCACCTAATCCAATAACTCCATACAAACGGCCTTGGAATGAAATGATGTCATTCAGATCCTTCCGGCCCTTAAAGCCGCGGTCCAGGCATTGTCCCTTCTGGGTCGGGCAAAGAGCAATGTCAAGCTGGATGCACTCCCCTTGAGCAAAACAAGAACAAGGCAATCATCAAGTGAATGGACCGGGTCGGCTGTGAGAAAGGCCTTAATACAGTGTCAAGGGGGATCGTAAGCGAAGTTCTACAACAAGGAAGGGAGATCAATGATGGCTCTGGAGAAGGGATTGAGGAGGCTGAATTGCTTCTCTACATGTGCATAGGTCACCAACCAACCAAATTAGGAACCCCAGCACCTTTTTCCTGCGGCCTCCGGTAAATGATGCACAAAATTCCTCTTGGAAGCATAGTTTTGGAAGGTGAGATTGAAAGTGGGTTTAGGGTTCTTAGGAAAGATAGGGAGATCGTATTCATAATTGCGCTTGGTCCTACACCTACGAAAGGGATCGATTACTACAGGCCTGGGATGTGGATCGATTCCAGACATGTAAAAAGGAGTCTTGAAATCAGATTTCTTCTTCCGATAGTAAAAATCAGTGGCTAGAGCATACCAGCAACGACACACGGCACAAAAGCTAACGTAATCTTCAATGAACTCGATTTTTGCAGCAATCAAACATAGGACATCACCTGAAAGTGACGACCATAAATCTACTTTACCTGGGTTTCTGTGTGAACCGATACCTTTTCGACCATAAATCTCCATTCCTGTCAATGTGGCTGATTTTTGCAGATCCGTTGATGATTGTCCCTGGGCTGCAAATTTGTTCATGTTCTTGTTCTTGACCAATTTCTTCAGCTACACTTGTTACTGTTCTCACTTAAAAAATTTCCATCTGCTCCGACATATTTATATATTATGAGGTTTGGGTATTTATAGCCCTCACTTTCCTATTGTGAATTTGGAAAGCTCTCCTTTCCCTGTGTTTATCTACAAATACTTAATCCTTTTTTACATAGATGATACATATCAAACTAAGGCTTTGTCCTATCTCTCTCTCATTCATTAGAGAACACCGATTCATAAGAAATATATCGTCGCCTACGCTTCTCTCCTCTTGATCCTACCATCACCGATATAGTTGAGTTTAACAAGTTTGGCACCGATAACCTAATGGAGTTGCTCTAACTCATGTTAGACAAGTTTGTTTCCCCCGTGAGATTTGATATGATCCCGCAAATAAGGTATGGTGGGCAGCCACGTCATGAAGCAAAAATGCCTTCTTTTTTGCTCATGTAATAAGTGAAAATGGGTGTAAAGGTCAAAAATGTGCTAGTGTTGAAATAGATTACTCTATCGCTTCAACTTAAGTGATACTTTTTAGATATAATTTCTTGTGATATGATTTGCAAGATTTAATGCTTTCTGTTGATAAAGCTGTCAAGGTTGGTAAAGTAGGCTTCGAAAAGTTGTATAAGGGTATGTCCAGTCGAGTTTTAGATAGAGTTGTTGATCAAAGGTTGCTGATGGTGGTTAATTCTATTAGTCCAGGGGTGTTA
>JAYMSW010001072.1:0-18065 GCA_036897725.1 Erodium texanum | reverse complement strand
TGTATCGATATGCAACTATAACTTGAATTTTAGTACGATGTATTCAGGTACGAATGTGCAGATTGATATCACCATAAATGAATTGATTGATATAATGTACATACAAGATTCAGTTAGTTATTTTAAACATATACATGTGCACCTACGTTTCTTTATAACATCAATGGTTAGTATCACGTTGTAATTGTACATTTGTTTGTCTATCTGTTGTAATGTTAGACATGCAATATATCATGGTATTTGTATTTCTATTTACAAGATGTACGTGTATTTTTTTTTATTACTTTTGCGTTGTTGTTAAAACTACACTCATAATTATATTGTATCATGTTTGGTTAAAAGTTCATAAACGATATGTTACAGGGAGCACCACGCATCCCTTTCATATAGTAGTGTAAGTTCCCTAGTTTCAAAAAAGAAAGATTAAACCAGATGCAGTTTCTGAAATTCAACGAGTTTATAAAATGTCATTCAAACACACTAGTTTAAGTTAATTTGAGGTTAACTCCTAATTTAACACTTACTCCAAATATGTGATCCGATTTGAACTCCTGACCTCGAAGAGACAAAAGAGCTTACTGGTATGGCATATTCGATCAACAACATTTTAACTCCATAAGATTTCAATCTTAATCATTAAAGATCAGATTACATACATTTGGTCGAGTTATGTAACTAACAATTACCTTAAAAGGCACATTTTATTTTTGAAATGAGAATATCGATATTCCCCTTATATCGGGTGATTATCAAAACATGTCCTTTTGAATTGATCACACGTGGAAAACTGATCTGTAAAAGAAACAACCTCTAAACTACTCTTACACATTCAAAAGGGCACATTTTAAACATAAAAGTCAATCTTATTAATCCAGTGTGTAATCGGGCTTTATACATATACAACTCATTTTTTTTCTTCTAATGTGAGTTTATTATACTTCAACATCATTCCCTCTCTAAAGTACACTCTCTTTACATATCAGCACTATTTCCATTCACAACATCAAGATCCCAAAAAAAGCAAGAACCAAATCTACATGTGAATCCTCAAACGACAAGAAGATACCAACATCACCGAGGAGAGATCGTCGGAATGACACCGCTGACGAGATCGCTGCCCGATATGTTGGACGACACGTACGGGTCCTGCGACACATAGGTGGACGAGGTCGAAGCTGACTTGCTGCCGGAGAACTTAGTAGAAGTGGAGCTGGACTCTGAGAACATGTCGGTGTCCGGCAACATCTTCAGTATGTTCTCAAGCTCCCTCGCAACGTCGAGCATCGACGGCCGCTTCTCCGGCTTGTCGTGGCAACAATCCAGAGCCAATGCAGCGAATCTTTCGAGACACTGGGAAGGGTAAGATCCCATTCTGTTGTCTACGATCGAAAACATCATCCCAGACTGGTGTGCAATATTCACCTGATATCAGTTTTGTTTTTTTTCGTCAGTAAGAAAACAGTAAATCCTAATCTAATCCTGCTCCACACCTGCTCCTAAAGAGGTGATCGACGGGGTTTCGAACCTCTGACCTCTAGGAGATGAGAGAGTTCACTTGACCATTAGGCCGACCCGAGTAGACACTCTTCATTTTTAGTTTTAACAGGAAACTGTGTAAAAAGAATCTACATACGTTAAAAGAGCGAAAGATTACCTCGCGAACGATGTTCTTGCCATGTGATATGGGTTGCATACCCGTCAGGAGCTCGAGCAGAACAACGCCTAGGCTGTAGACATCGCTCTTGTCTGTCAACTTATGCGTCAGAAAGTATTCTGGATCGAGATATCCCTGTATGAATCAGAATGCGACAATAAAGTCACAACAGTGCCAAATCGGATAGTAGAAGAAGAAACGTAACAAAGTTACATTTCTTCTACTACTCTACAGAACAATCTGATCTAGAGCAATGTTAGTGAAATGGTAATAGAGTCAAGCCAGGGTCAAAATAGTAGTAGAAGAAACGTAGCAATGTTACATTTCTTCTTCTACTTAATGGAACACTTAACATTGTTATATGATCCTACTCGATGGAACAATCTGATCACATAACGATGTTAAGGAAGTAGTAACAGCCATGACAGAGTCAAAATAGTAGTAGAAGAAACGTAACGTAGCAATGTTACATTTCTTCTACTACTCGATAGAACCCTTAACATTGTTATATGATCCAACGTTTAGGGGAAAAATCGAACTTACTGGTGTTCCTCTGACCATTGTGGAAACATAATTGGGCACATCTCCCTGAACCACCGAAACCGGGGGCGAGCCTCGAGAGGCCAAAATCAGCAACTTTAACGGTGAATTTGGTGTCCAAGAGTATGTTGCTGGCTTTGATGTCTCTGTGAAATATAGGAGGGTCTGCTTCGGTATGAAGGTAAAGAATGCCCTTAGCTGAACCCAAAGCAATGTTCAACCTCATAGCAAAACTGAGGTTTCCCTTAGATTTAGCTGCCATTTCACAGTAACCACAGCTTTTCAGAATCCATGGAAGAAAAATCGAACTCAAAACAAAGATTAGATTGAAATGTACTTGAAAAGAAACTAAAGAAATAGCGTGTTTTCAAGAACTTCATACCTTTGAGCCAGTCCCGAAGAGTACCATTAGGCATGAACTCATACACCAACATCTGCAAAATCATAAGAATATCGATACACGAATTATGAACAAACCATTTCTTGGATCAAAGAACATGTCATTATCGAATTCAAAACAGATTATAAGAACCTGCTCGCCTTCTTCATCGCAGTATCCAACCAAGGCAACAAGGTTACGATGATGCAACCTCGACAGCAATTCAATTTCTGTCAAGAACTCTTTCTCTCCCTGCAAAGATCCTTCTTCAGCGCGCTTTATGGCCACAACTGTGTTATCAGACAAAACCCCTCTGTAAACCTTCCCGTAGCCTCCTTGGCCTACTTGAGTTGAGGCATCGAAGTGGTTAGTGGCCATAGCCATCTCTTTGAAGGTGAAGCTCTTCACACCATCAATTCTCCTAGAAATCTTCGAGGCTGAAAAGGGTTTATAGAGATCATCACAGGTTCAACATAGAGATTTCAAAAATAGAAAATAGAAATTTATATAACTGAACTTACACATTTGTTTTCTTGATGATATTTGCCTGTATCTGGATCGTCTTGTGATCAGAATCGTGATTATTGCAGTTGTAACAATGGCAGAGATAATGGAGCCTAATATAATGGCTGCCAAAATGCCCTTACTGATACTTGCTCCTTCAGTCTCCAAATCAACTATAACAACAAAAGTTTGATAAGTCTAATTATCATAAAATTAAGGGATAATTTCACTCAGCTACCCTTAAGTATGCATCATTCTCAATTAACTACCTCTAAGTTTAAAACGTTTTTGACATCCCCTAAGTCTTTTAAGTCTCAATTTACTCCAATTCCGGCAACTTTTAGGCATGAAATACACTTGTTTTTTACTTGAGGGTATTTTCGTCATTTGACCCTCGAAAGTTTACGGAATTGAGATAAATTGAGACTAAAAAAACTTAAGGGCGCTTGATTGAGATTGATGCATACTTAAGGGTAGCTGCGTGAGATCATCCCTAAAAAAACAATGAGAATTAAGATAAAACGACTTACTGTCTGAATAAGGTCCGAGGAGAGTGAAGTTGAGCAGCTCATAAGGTCCAAACAAGTCAGAACCACGAAACCTCCATGACATGAATCTTTCTCTAATTCTACGAACCTCACTCGTATTAAACGTGTTACCATTACCTGGCCGAGGGAAAAGCTTGAGGTACATCCTCACTCGAGGCCCTGCTTCCCAGGAATGTGAATCAATCAAAAGTTGATAGAGCTCCAAGTTCAGAGCATCGGTCAAGTACATCTCAAACAGAGGGAGATATGGAGGAAAATAAGAGAAACTTGGGCTCTTGAGGCGATATCCGATCCTAAGAGGTGATGCACAAAAGCACTGCACTGGGGATGAAGGGACGTATTCAAAGAAATTATCAGTTGGGCATGCTTGAATTGGACATGATGAATTCGTTAAGCTTCCACGATTGACGTCGACAGTAACAGCTTCGGATTCACAGTATTGGTGAATGTTTGGTATATTGGCATTATTGCAGATGGGATTGCCTGAAAACCTATAGATAAGCTGCTGAAATGATTAGAATTGGAGGGCATAAACATAAAATATGAAACATGTAACTCGCTAATAAGCTTCTTGGTTTATTCATAAACAAGTGAAGCTCAAATCTTGAGACACATAGTTGACCAAAATAAAAGCTTATTGGTTTGTTCATAAGCAAGTGAAGCCAAATATTGATACGCATAGCTGATCAAATAAAAAGCTTCATGGTTTATTCACAAGCAAGTGAAGCTCAAATCTTGATACACATAGCTGATAAAAAAAAAAAAAAGCGTCTTGGTTTATTCCATAGGGATAAGAACTATACCTGAGGGATACATTTACCGGGGGATTCAAATCTCCCGAAATGGCTGAGAGTGAGTTGTTCCTTAGATCACTGCATTTGAAAGTGCACCCGAAGAAAAATCAGTTAAAGTGACGATTTTGTATTGATGCTTAAGTTCTTGATTTTTCTCCAAGAAACAAATGGAGAAAAATTCTAGATAGCAAAGAAAATTTTCTGACTTTAGAACTTACATTGTAAGTCGAGCATCTGCATCAAAAGAGATGTTCTGCCATATGTTAGTAGGGAAAGAACCGTTCAAGAAATTATTCTCTAGCAACCTGTTGTAAACAATAATACCAATCAGTATGTATGCACAATAAACATGTTTATATCTTTAATCATTAATCATTAATCAAATTCAAATATCATATTACTCACAGTGTCTGAAGTAACGGAAGGTTTGAGAAACTTTCAGGGATGGATCCGTTGAGGCGATTATCAGAAAGAACACTGTGATCCGGAAGAATAGTTTCTTAGATGGGAAATTTGTTCATCACAAAAATGTAGTTCATATGTATAATGAAATGAAAATGAATATTAACATACATGGTGGTGATGTTATCAGATAGCTTATTTGATGGTATGGAGCCAGTGAGTTGATTCAAGCTAAGATCTCTGCAAGAAGAGATCAATGACAAGTCAGCTACAATTCGGGTTTTGAAGCTGTAATTAGGATCTGAGAGACTGCAATAATGTTGATTGGAAATCAGAAATCTCAGAAGAATTTGAATTATGCAAGAACTTACACATAGCTAAGGTTTGGGATCCTGCTGAAATCAGGAATGGATCCTTTCAGGCTGCAATTTCTGAGACTTCTGTGGAGTCACAAAGAACAAATAGCTTCAGCATTTTTTCTTAGAACTTCAAAAATTCCCTTAGACTTACAACACATGACAGTAACATTAACACTTACAGTTTTACTAATCTGGAAAAGTTTCCATAAGTAGCTGGAATTTCAGCCCCGCTGAAGTTGTTGTTATCAAGTTGACTGCAACAAGTAAAAACAGTAAACGTAAAGAAGTATAATGCAAAATCGAGAAATTGAAATTATTCAGGAAGTAATTCAAGTGCAGTCCATGTTTCGTTTTCTGATGCTATTTATGCGTTGATAATTTGTTTCAACAATGAAATATTTCAAAGATGTATTTATATATTAGTGACTAGAAATGTATATTAGAAGAGAAAATAAAACCCAAACAAGCTAGAAAATATTACCCAGCAAAAATAAACGAATGAATAAAAATGCGAAGAAGAGAAAAGGTGTACATTATGCGCAGTTCTGGTAAGCTTGAGAATTCTGGTGGAAGAGGCCCGGATAAGTTATTTGTGTCCAAGAGCCTACACGTATTTCCCAACACAGCACACCTCAGTAAAAATTCAATTAGTTTCAATATCGAATATTGAAGTGTAGAGAGAGAGAGGCTCACAAGTGAAGGAGAGTGGGCAAATGAGCAAGCCCAGGTGGAATTTGGCCACTAATTGAGTTGTTGTTCAAGTGGCTGCAAAATTCATGTATAAGTCGATAAATTCATAAGAGAAAACAAAACTCGTAACCAGCTTGAAGATCTACTTACATGTGTCTTACAGCACTCAAGTTAGCAAATGATGGTGGCAATGGACCTGTAATCTCGTTCTGATCCACTTGGAGCCTAGTTAGATTCGTAAGAAGGCCAAGCTCATCGGGTAAAGAACCCGATAATTTATTTCCATTTAACAGCCTGTCCACAAAAAAAAAACATAACAAGTAATCAATGGAAAATCCAAACTATTTTTTTTATTGTCTGAGTGAACTTCAGAAATATAAATTCAATTTTACTTACAGAAGTCTCAGGTGCTTGAGATTTCCTATTTCTTTCGGTATAGTGCCGGTTAAGTCATTCCACATGAAATCTCTTCAAAACATAAAAGTAAACAAAAATCATTAGCATCAATACATGAATCATAAGAAACAAATACGAAATTCTTCAGTGAAGTATATGAAAAATTACTCACAATATCTCGAGGCGAGAAAGCTGGCCCAGCTCAGGCAATAAGATTCCAGAGAGATTCATATTCAGCAATTGTCTACAACAATGGTAAAGATTTCAATGGCACAGTTAAAGTTCTTGATATTGGCCAACAATAAACAGAACTGACCAAATTTGGTGGGTGGGGGCAGCTACCATGATTGGTAACTTAGAACTGAAACAATTCGCTATCGAATTGCAAATAGTAAAAACCAAAATGTCAATTTTAGATAACAGAACTTACAGTGCCCAAACATGGTGATATTGGTCAGTTCCGTTAGCATCTAGGCATGATATGCCAGTCCAATTTGAAGTGCAAGGATCTCCATTGTTCCAACTCCTGAGGCGCTTCCTAGTATCGATCAAATTGCTTTTGATTGCTAGAAGGGCTTTGACTGCAAATGAGCACAACCCAAGTTGCAAAAGATTGTGAAAAGAAAAGGGTATGTATATGAAAACAAAGTCCACATGCTAACAAAGCAGCAATCAATAGTATATGAGAAAGAAAAGCCTCCTAAGTGCATTAAAAGAAATTGGCATACACATAGATATAAATATCAAAATTCAACAAGTTCATACAAATTTACCTTCTGAAGGATCTGTGATTTGTGCTACTGAGGGGAAGAGGAAGCAAGAAAGGGATTGGAGGAGGAGAAATCCCAAAATCATCAGCCTCAACATGATGAAATGATAACCCTAGAAAATGTGATGATGATGAAGAAGCAGGGCAAGTCTTTCCCAAATTAGAAAGTTTCTCTGAGAATGATTAGATGAACTGAACCTGCAAATATAGCAAGAGTCAACTCCAACACATTTTAGCTTCTAATCTGCTTCTGGAATCAGAATCTGCTATCATCAATACCAGAGGATTAGGAAAAAAAATCAACTGACCCTTTACTTCTTTTATGCTAATAAGCATATTGAAGAAGTGCTGAAACCATTTTCTCGCTCAGCTTTCTGGGGAAACAAACAGAGGATTAGGATTACTGCAAAACTCCAAAAAAGTAATTGGGAAATAAAACAAAGCAAAAAGGGAGTTGAAATAATCTTACCAGAGAGAGGCCAAGTCAAGCAGGCAAAAAGCTCAATGTGGAGAGAAGCAATCAGTGAGGTTGAGAATCGTGACAGAGACGAAGACAGCCATTGAAGGAGGAGGAGGAGGTGATGTACATGACAGATTTGATAATGAAAACCCAATAATTAAATAATTTTTAAAAAAAGATTAAAAAAAAATAAAGTAGACTTTTTTGTTTTGGGGTTGGGTTGGGAGAGAAGGAGGAGGCTTTGTCATCACTTGTAATTGTTTATAAGTAATGTAATAATCACCAGTTTCTCCATTTTTGCTTTTTTTTATTAGCAATCTATTCAATCTTATTCTTCTACAGAAACACAAGGTGATGATGATCTGTAACTTATACTTGTTCTTCATCACCTTTGATTTAGTAGTAAATAATAATTTAAATTATTGTTTTCCAGTTTGACTTTTGTTCTACCTGCCACAACCAAGATTGATCTGAAACGAAGCACACCAAGCTTCTTCTTCTTCTTCTACTACTACCTTTTCTTTTATGGGTCAAAAAAGTAATATCCCTAATTTTATTTATTTATTTTATCTTCCATTACTGTTCCTTTCGAGTTTTTCTTTTCTTAAAAGACATAATTACAAAATCACTAGAGACTTGGTTTCCACACTAATCATGTCGCACTAATTGCGGTTAATTAACAGATTTCTTAAATTCTTAATCATCATCGTGCATGTTAAATCATTTCTTCTGAGGTTTTTTAAATCCAGACAATAATAAAACAATAATCCTTCAAAAAAAATTCTCAATTTACTGAAAAATTCTAATTTTTTTTGTTCTTGTTGAAGAATATCCACTGAAAAATTCTGAATTCTTCTAAGTTTTTTTTTGATAACCGAATTCTTCTAAGTTCTAAGTTCTAACTTCAACTCTCGTGCAAAGTTCTTTCCAATCAAAAATAATAAAATAAAACCAATTATTTTATAATAAAATATATTTGACCTGTTCTAATAATCAAGTTATCATGACGCGCTTCCCAAAAAAACCATAGTTAATATTGTTGCGTCTCCACCTGACAAGACCGTCCATGAAGACAAAACATCATTAATCCCTCCAAACCTAGAACGATGATATATATACCTGTATCTATAGGTTCTGAGCCCAGCAATAAATTCACAGATATCCAAATAATTCTATTATTATCTCCCACACCACACCACATGACAAGACAGACACAGATATTTTATATCATTATTACTGAATTGTATGTGGGCGTAAAAGTCAAGCCAAGCCGCCAGCAACATAGACTTCTTACTTGGATGGCGTTGTTGCCGTACATGTTGTCTCCTTTATTGGCATGCCTTGTGGCTGTGGCCACCAACCATTAAAGCTTCAACATAAATTGACCATCACATCTTTTTTTTTATACCTGAACATGGTTCTCATTTTGCTGGTTGGTCCAATAATTGTATATATGATCTTACATATATATTCATGGATCTTTAGCAAGAACAGAAATTGAACAAGAACAAGCTTTTTACTCTGTAAATTTATTGGTTTCAGAGGTTTAAATATATATAGTTCAGAGGTACAGATTGCAACCATCGGTTTCAAAGATGGATTAAGTTGGGACATGAACCAATGTACTTCATGGCAGAAACAAATCTGGCCCTTGCTGAATCGATAGCTTATACTTCTACTTCGGGTGCCAGAACATACCTTTGATGCCCTCTGGATCTGGCTCAAACCCTAAGTTCCGGTAAAACTCCACGACTGCAATAACAGAAGTCACAAGATGAAGTTGAACATAAAGGCTTTGAGTGCTCCAATCAGATATGGGAAAAGAAATGTTAGCAGGTTCTATCAGAATGTAAGTAGAATGGGATATAATTGGTCAAGTCCTAGTAGTGGTACCTCACTCATTTATTTCTTCTCAACTTCTGTTGGGCTTCTCTCTATCCAGCCCTTGTATGACCTTTCTCAAAGTGGGGGTCACAAAAATTTAGAGCTCTCTTCTCATGCTTGATACATCAATCTTAAAAAAGTTCTTCAAGAATAAAAAAAATGTTTGGTGCTCACTTGCTTCTACATAAGCAAGGTCTTGAGACCAAATGCTTTGATACACGTGTGATTTACTCGATCAAAAAAAGAGGGAAAAAAGTAGAATAGGTTATAGCCAGTCAAAGCCGAAAAGCGGGGTCCTACAGGATCAAGTTCAGAAGCATTATATTCGGTGATGATTGTTTTACCTTGATTATCTGCAAAGAGTGATATATTGCCAATATCCCTCTGAAGAAGAGCCCTTATAAGTTTTTCAACAAGAGCCTTACCTAGGCCTTGCCCCTGAATAAATAAGAAGATAGTTAGAAAGTAATAATTTAGTTTTGCACAAGACCAAAAGTAACAACTGTGTTTAAGGACCACCTTGGAAGTTCCAAATAGGTACTCAAAATTTTCTAGTTCAACTAATTTGTTTTGAATGCACCAAACAAAACTAACCTAGTACCCCAATTGAGTCAATTAAATTAAGTTTTCTCCATATGGCTCTATCACAGCACAAGGACCAACAGCTTACTCTTCAAATTTTACTAGTTAAGTTTATTTGTTTTTGAGAACCAAGCAAAACCAACCCAGTGCTCTAATATGCTCCTAAGTCACGCATCCTTGTCTATGTTCAATTGACAGCATATTTACCTGATAGGAAGGATCAACTATGACATCCCAAATTGTGGCATTGAAGGCATGGTCTGATGTAGCCCGAGCCATGCCTATCAGCTTCTTTTGTTTATTCCCGTCTGTCAAATAACTTCAAGTACACTAAGATGTTCATCAAATACTTTCAGATACAGAATGGAACACAGTGATAATACAAGAGAACCTGTTACAATCAAATGGAAGGGCATCACACTACACATTATTAACATAATAGTAGTTACCTTCTCCTGGTGATTTCTTGACGGAATGCAACGTGGCAACCATGTAGCTATTTTTCAGAGCAGTAGCTAGTTTTGACAGTGGCCTCCGAGGCCATCCAACCTGTTGAAAAAACAATTTATCAGTTTACATGACTTGAACATTCACATGTAACATAAACTATGAACACTTGCAACTATCATGGAAAAGCCAACTGTTTGAGATGCTGCTTCGTCAATGCATGTTGATCAATCACACCTTCAAGTTGACCAAATAGACAGATGCCCTACCATTCTAATCAACACAAGTCTTTAAACTAAACATATAGATTATAGTATCAACCAGAATACGCAATTAAGTTCTAATCACTGCATTCACTTGTGCAAAATTACAGTATGAACAAAATAATCACCTTATCACACAAGACTTCGAGTTCATAAACATCGATATCACCTCCTGAGGAGAACATAATTTGTTCAGTTGTTCCATCTTCTTCAGTCTTTTCAACAAGAACAAATTCTTGAGGTAATGGTTCTTCATCTTCCTCTTCCTCAACAGTGGGGGGCGGTTCTACAACCTGTGCCGTGTTATTTTTCAAGATCCTGCAACACGAAGTTGAAGCTCTTTGGAATAAACATTAATAAGTACTTAGATCTTGTAGGTAGTATGGGGATGAAATAGCAAATGAGGGTGTTTGGTCTAGTGGTATGATTCTTGCTTTGGGTGCAAGAGGTTGTGAGTTTGATTCTCGCAACACCCCATTTTTATATAATTCAGATTTAGTGTTGACCTGGTGGTTAAATTATTTCTTATAATTTTATAATTTACCAAAAATTTGAACCAAATCTTACTATTTCATATTAATGTTGGAACTCACCTGCAATCTTTAAAGCTCACTCATACTACCACACAGGCACACGGTTTCAATTTTATAGCGCGGAGTATTGTAACTTTCCTTTAAAAAATAATAATAAAAGAATAGTTTTTATATAAGATTGTATCCATTTACAATCTCTCCCCACCAATCATAAGTTGCCACCTCATTCTTTCACCACTTTTAGCCTTTTTCACTTGATTTGTTTTGATTCTCTCCCTTTCAACCGTACCTCTCCTTCTTCATCTTCTTTTCTTCCTCTATATTGCTTCATCTTCTCCACAACCGCGACCTGCTATCTTCAGCTGCGAGCAATCCTGATTTCGAGCCACCAGATTTCATAGAACATGGAAGTTTTGGACGGATTTTGGATCGATTTAGCCAAGTTGACCTAGATTTGAGCGAGTCAACTATTTTTTTCCGAGTTTAACTGAGTTGAGCGAGTTTGACCATAGCCCAAACTGAAGGTCTGCACCGAGGCGTGTGCCTCAGGCAAAGCCTCGCCTCGAGGCGCGCCTTGAGGCATACGCCTCAAACGCCTTTTTAAACCATGCTCTTGAATGCTAAAATGACATTTTATTTATAATTGTAAACATCTTATTATCACAGTTAATTTTCCCTAACATTTAGCCTTCTACAAACAGCCAAACAGGTTGTCTATTGTATAATATCCACACATGAATTATGTACCAAATATGAAGAATACCTTCAAGCGATGTTTTCCAAGAGGAGGCTGCAATTTTCCATATGTAGTTAGTAAGACAGTCTCTGAATTTGATACATCTAGCAGTTTCAGTAAGTTACCTGCAGAAAAGAAACATGGTTAGTGTGCAGTTCTAATCATAAAAGAATTTACCAGGACTATCAGAAGATAAACTACAGGGATATACTAAGGAACTGAGTTGTAAAAAAACTAAAAATAAAAAAGACAGGCAAAAGCAGAGTTGAGTGAATATAAATTAGATAAATGCATGTCATGAAAGAAATGCCAAAAGTGATTATGCAAGAATCATTAAATCAGAACACATACACATGGGAGTAAAAAGGATGTGACGCATTCTAAGAGGTCGTCTATTAGTGAGAAAGGCATAGGTGTAATCATTTTTTTACAAATCAAAAACCACTTACCATTAGATTACGAGTAACAATAATACAAGGGTTCGGACCTACCATGAAGCGAGGCATCTATGACGCTGTATTTTAACATAGGGCCCATATCTCATTGTAGGGGGTATATGTGAGCTCTTACAACTACTAATATATCAAATTCAGTACAGGCTAAATGGAAACTCAAATGGATTGGATGATAAGTTGCTCCAACAAACATATTGGTTGCTGATAAAAAAAAAATATATTGATTTACTTAAGTGAATTGCAGGCTTACTATATAGACCCTGCACCAGCTTATAAGAAGTCCTAAACAAACTAAAAGATGCAGGGTATCAGGTGTTGCATCTTTTAGTTTTAGGACATCTTCTATTTTGAGATAGTATTTCCAAAGAGATTCTTGCAGCCTAAGAAAAAATAGGTCTCAGAGCCAAACCAAAAACCATGAATTTCTTAAATTCATGAAAAAATCTGGGTAACTACACTGTTAAGAACAAGGATGTCCAAAAATGGATTCATTAAACAAAATTATAATGTGTACACACAAAACAATTCCCGCAACCAATGACCTACAATCTGCATCCCATTGTCAGGCACGAGTTATTGCTGGCAATTAGCAGTTGCATTGGCAATTGAATTTGCTGAAATCCAGTTGAAAATTAAATAACTAATAAGGTTGTTTACAAGATAATCAATGAAAATGATACACATGCTCAGGGTTCAGAAAAATGAGACACAAGCTATCGAATAAAAATTCATTTAGAAAATAATGGATGAATTTCTAAAATACCCTTCAACCCATGCTAGACAAGAATCTCTAGCATAATAAATAAATGGCATAAGTTGCCAACTGCTCTTTTCAACCAAATTATTTGCTATGACCAGTACATTCTGAATGTGAAGCTGAAATTAAAGCCTTACATAAGCGAGCAATATAGGAGAAATATCTTTAAAAATGAGAAAGGGTAAAACCTCCCTGATAGTTTTCACTTGGGCAATATTCATACTTAAAGCAGAAGTTAACAAAAGAAGCAGGGATGTGTACCTAAGCTCTCAAGCATGCCTTCAACGGTCTCAGGATTAGCAGCAGTTGTAGGCGTATGAGAAAGTTGGTGGTGGTATGTATGATATATACCAACAGTTAGACGCTTAGGGTCTAACAAAGATATGCATACAGACAATGAATTTACCAGGACAGTTTTTGGCCTGGAATCTTCCAGAGCATGACAAAATAATCTTCCTATAAAACTGCATGAAAAGCACAGAAATGAATGACCAGTGAGAAAATGCTTCTGCTCTCAAAGAGCTTTCCCATAAAGAAAAAATAAGTGCATACCTAGGACTGGAGATTTTAGCAGCAAGCTTGGGTGGAGCAAATCGAGTTATAGCACAAAGCGTTTCAGCAGCATTAGCATGCACCTCAGGACAGTCCTGTACATTTCATGATGAATGAACACTTCACTAATACTACTCTTCAGTTCAACAAGTATACGATAGTGAAAGCAAGGTTAGGGATCAAAGACAGTCAACTATGCTGCACATTAAATGAAGATATCATTTAGGAAACTCAGAGACTTCTAACCAGTTTTTTATACAAACAAATAGATATAAGAAAAAATATTCAACAATTTCTTATTGGAAAAAATTGTTCAGCGCCCGCTCAGATGGTCAATGACTTGGCATGTATAGTCAATGCAACTTACAGAAGAACTAAACTTGTCCACGATCATCTCCAGCACATCAGTGTCTTCTATCCACTGCATTGCTTCCACATAGTTCGAATACAGATGTTCATCAGCACCAACCATACGTATTAGTACCTAATCCACAAGGAAAGGGATGATCATAAACACGCTGCACCCATTGCACGACCCCAAGACAATAAAAACTAGTAAACTTAGAGAAGCAAGGTTAACTTTTTCAAGCAACAAAGGTGAAAATTAGAAGTTTATATGATAATCATTTGCATTCAACCTCAGAGAAAGGGGACGGAGATTTTAATTATAATAGTAAATAATCTGCATTCAAAATAAACATGCATCTGAAGGTAAGTGAGACAAAATTACAATTAGAAATAATCAAATGTAAGTTCAATAGGGATGGGATAAAAGATGACCATAACTAACCTCCATTATGGAGGTAATTCCAATAAGTTCAACTAACCGCCTGACAATGTCCTGATGAGCCTGCATGATCACACAAGAACAATTGAACAAATATTAGTTCAACAATAATCAGATTTTGGTATTACATCTTGGGACTAAGAATCTTAAAAAAAACTCATGAAGGTCTACCTAATTAAACAGTATTTATTTACACTATTCAAGGTTAAAACCGAACTCCAAGATAAACAAGAATATCGTGTCCCAACAAAAATCCTAAACATATATTTCCATTTCCGCACAAGAACTACATGATACATGACTACCAGAAATACAATGTTCACCCCATATGCAAAAGAATTTCTTCAAAGAGGTGGAAGTAAATAGATGACTTACTTGAACATATTGCATAAATGGAACTGTCTTCCGCAGTAACAAGCATATGACAACCTAGCAAAATATGAAGGCCCAATGAATATTTAAAGACAACTTTTATAACAAAATTCATATAGTCTCACACAACACCTTAATTCATAATACTACCTGTTGCAAAATTAGAGAAATGCTGGCAACAATAATGCCATACCTTACTGAAGTAACCAGCCAGAAGTGTGTTATGAGAGTGACTTGGTTCCAGGAAGGAAAACAACAAGTTCATTAACTGGAAATAAGAAATTTACAACAGAAAATTCAGTAACTTGGATTGCATAAAACATAATTCAGCAACTTAGATTGAGTTGAAAAGTAAACTTCATACCGCCTCATCCTCCACCAATGTCTTGAGTATGATGTCAACTTCACAAGTAAAGATCTCGCATGCAATGAAGGGAAACCTACATATAAAATAAAAGAATGTCAGTCAAAATGCATCCAGATACACAGGAATGCGCAATCAACTATTTACATCTTCACCCAGAGAATCCTACTTGAAAGCGCGCCTCTTTTCAGCATCATCAGGAGCTTCTTCCACGATAAATCGAACAAGCTGTTCAACCTGTGGTTTTTCTCGTAAACTGCAGAACAAGTACAAAAGATTGAATATCAGGTACTCAACCCTGACAAGAAAACATCAGAACAAGTATGCATAAAGACCAAACCACCACAGGCATGTACAGTAGCATGCTAGGCAAACAATCAAAAGCGGCATATCTAACACTAGCCATTTTTCTTCATTTTTAAATTCTCAACAGAAAAAAATGACTCTGTGTGCTAAAATATAAAAGAAACATATGGTTTTATTACAAAAAAGCACAAGTTTTTTCAGTTCACTAATCACTCACGGCAACCATGAGTGCCAATATTGATGTTAATAGTCAATTACAACTTATCTATGGTTCAGCAATCATTTAATCTAGCAAAATATATTGTCCATGCCATTTAAGGGAAATTGAAGCTTCAATATCTTATGCAATTGCTCTCTCATATTTTGTCCAATCAACATATCTACAAAGACAACAATTACATGTAAATAGTTGCTATATTGCATATACTTTTATACTTCTGTCCAATGTATGAATTCTTGTGAATATATTTGGTTGTTGAGAATAACTTTCATCTTGGTTAATCAGATTGAAATGATATCCTTAAGACAAGTCACAAAGGACAGAGCATCATCCAATTGTTCAAAGTATATGTGAAATGGGTGAAGCTCTGTGTATCATCCATCCCAAGTGTTCAACGTATATGTGAAATAGGTGAAGCGAGAAAAAAGAGAACAAAAAGTAAATAAAGTAAAGAAATATTTTAATAAACACGAAAAAGAGCATTACAAATTGATGAGTTTCCCGTTGAGAGCTTTGCATTCTTGAATGATTTCGTCCTCGTCAAGAATCTCCTCCAGTGTAAATTTGTCCTTATCCAAAATTGTCTCCACCTGATACAAACACATAAAAATTGGAGGAATCAAACCTATAGCCAATGAAAGGTGCAAATAGATGAGTTTTTCTACCATTCTACTTACACCATAAACAGGAAAGTGCTCTAACAATCATGTCATTCTCGCCTTAAGTTTTAATTACAAAAGCTTTTTTTCTACCATTTTACATCTTACCCGCGCTTCCGTTTAGGTCTAGATTGTTCAGTCATCGATTGCAATATACAGAGAGATTCGGAAGTATCTAACATGGGTAACTGGGTTCTAATTATATTCTACCTTGGTTGTTCTGTCAGTATTGTAGAAACATGCAATTGTATGTGATAACTTGACCGAATGTTTCATGCTTTGACATTTTGATTATGCAATGGCTTAATAGAGGATCCTCTGATTTCTGGGAAATTTTACTAACATACACATAGGTTTAGAGGAGATGAAACAGACATGTTTTAATAAAAATGAATGACGAGAGTTCCTCGAACTAGTAACAACTATATTGCTTATCAAGATGAACCTATTGTCTTGACCAATGCTCTTCTCTGAAGCTGTTGGCTATTGCATGGCACTTTTATGTTAATAGTCAGCCACACAATCACATTCAGTACTGCATTAGGCTTAATCCTATAAACATCAACAAACCCTGATAACCTCTCAGATTAAATCATTGCCTCTTATGAAAAATGTAAAGAAATGTACAGATCATGTAAAACCAATCACGCCACATGATTCTTGTAAAACAAAATGATTAGGCGATTTCGGTCACCCAACAATCAAAATTCAAATGCGAAGTGCCCAATTATCTTTTCCACACATCCAATACAAAAATTCAAACAATAACAAGATGGGCGTCCAACGAGAAAACACAAATTCACACAATCACCGTAAAATTGGACCACAAACATGGATCTACAAAACAAAACAACAATGCAATAGCACAAAACTCACCGGAGACGCAGTAGACAATCCTGCCATGCGCCAAAACATCTTGTCTCCGAGAACGCAGATCTACAAACCAAAGCAACCTGAAACGCCTCAAAAATCCTCGACAAACGACGAGCGAGCAGTCACAGCGATCCAAACATTCCCTGGCAAAGGCGGAGGAGGAGGAACCCTAGAACTCGGAACGCGGAGGCGATCAAGAGAAGAGGATTACAGATTGGGGAAGGGATCGGAGAAACGAGAGCGCTAGCGAAAGAGGAACCAGAAATTAGCAGCAATCGCGGGATTGGCGAGGGAGAGATGGTTGGGTATGCGAATATCGCTGAAGCCAAATGTTTTTGTTTATTTATTTTTCAAAAAGAAATGAGTGAATAAAAAAAAATTAAATACGAGAGTGTGACTTGTGTTGTGTGTGATGTGATCATGTGAATGTGAACCGAGGCCCAAAAGAGATATAGGCTTTCCTTCAAAGTTGGAGGTATGTTGTCCACTTGCTTTCGGAGGCTTTTAATTTTAGTCTCTTGTTAATAGTTATCTATAAATAAAATGTTTGAATCATCTACAACCACGACTACCTTGTTCTCTACATAGTGTGACATCAATTATAATGACTACTTCCTAATTATTATTTTTTGAAAAAAAACTACTTTCTTAATAGGAAATTTGAAAAACTATGCCTCATAACATATCTTATTTGTTTTATATATTTCAATATTTAAAAAATTTAAAAATATGCTTCTTATCTATACTATGACAAAAATATCCTCATCAATACTCTCTTGT
>JAYMSW010001071.1:0-18067 GCA_036897725.1 Erodium texanum | reverse complement strand
GCTGGGAGGGCAGGTAGCCGAAGAGGGGGCGCGTGAAGAGCAGGCCCTGTAGGGTCACGTTGAGGAAGCAGGTGTTGCCGCGGTTCAAGAGGCCGCGGGGCTGGTGGCCCAGGGTCAGGATGGGGTTTTTGTAGCCCACATTGAAGAGGTGGATAAAATCCTCGTACGACCACGAAGGAGAAGGAGGGGGTGGGTTGTCTTCCGCCGCCGCCGCCCCTTCCTCCGTCTCCAGTACGGAGGTAAGTGATTTGATGGCGCGGAGGTTCCTGGCGGAGGCGAATCGGCGGCAGGGGGCCTTATGACCAGCTTTTCTGTGGATTTTCTTGCAAGTCAAGGAACAGTAGAAGACGGCGGCACATAGGCACGGTGTATCTGTGTATAAGCCGCAGATGATACAGTGGCCATCTCTGTAATATTTCTGCGGCGACATAATTAATTCTTAGGTAGAGAGAGCGAGTGGGACCGGTTTATGTACTAGGTTAGGTTAGGTAGTAGTATTAGAGTTTCTAAATTTCGTTTCAGCTAGGTTTCCTAATGTCTCTAGAAGTTCAATTCTCCTCACATTACGAGGTTTCTTTATGTCCAAGACACCAAATGATAGAAATAATGAAATTCCCATAACAGTAAGTTGAGTTGAGCCCACTAATTTGTGACCCGTTAGGCCCACCTAGTACATAGAGGACGAGACTATTGCATGCAATTCGCGTATGCCGGACACAGATCTCTATAGTCGATTTGAAGTCAAATTAACATTGTATTTGTGCTTGGTATGAAAGTTACCCATTTGAAAAATCAACAATGTGAGTTAAGTGGGTTTTTGATAAGTATCTTGAGGTGTGATTGTCATTGTTTGTTCGCACTTCATGGATTCATGGTGTTTTGATTTTGATTTTGAGTTTAAATCATGGTAGTTTAGAGTAATGTATGATAACTTGTTGTTTGAATAATGATGTTTTTAGTTTTCAATTGTAGTAATTCATCGGTTTGAGGTTTTAGAATCATGGGTTATCAATTTGAATGGAAATATGATATAGAGAATGATGTTTATTTTTGTTGAAAATTGGTAACACAGTATGATTTTATTGTTTGGGAATGCGACAACATCTTGTTTTTAATTTGTAGTAGCTGAATTTTTACATTTAGTATATGTAATGTTCCGAATTATCACATAATTGAATATAAGTTATTACAGTACTAAACACAAGTTATCACATCTAATGTTTTGAATTATCACATAATTGATTACAAGTTATCATATGTAATATTCTGAATTATCATATAGTTGATTACAAATTATCATATGTAATATTCTGAATTATCATATAGTTGATTACAAGTTATCACATGTAATGTTCTGAATTATCACATAATCAAATACAAGTTATCATGATCACAAGTTACCAAGTATAAATTTTAAATAATATGGAAGGAGGGGATATGCAATGCATGGACCTAGAGATAGGTGGATGTGAGATGTGTTTTATTTCTAGGGCAGTGTGATGAGAGAGAGAGGATAGGTTGAGTGGTGGAATTGGACTGCTGGATTGTAGATTCTCTATATCAACTTTGGACCATTACTTGGCTAGGGTAGCTAAATCTCATTCTAATTGTAAGGAAGCCAGCTAGCTATTCTCGTTTCTAATGTTTCGAGCTAATAAAATGAGCATGGAGTTAAAGATGATCCCCAAGATAACATGGCATGCATCTCTTAATCTTTAAATGGCAACACCTGTATTATTTTCACATCGTGATGGGTTGTATGGTCCCGGCATGGGAGGCGGGGTTGGACCAATAAGCTAACAAGGATATTTCATTCAATACGGCATCATAGGGGCTGAGCAGAGCTGATGGACCAAGTTTGGAGCGTTTCTCTGCTCAGTTGTTGCCTAACAATGGAGATGGCAATGGGACCATGCTAACGTGTGGATCCATAAATTCTTGACAGCCGACGATGTTTCTTATTATCTTTTTTTTAAACAAAATATCTTCAAATAAAGGTTCATATCTTATATAATTTTTTTTTTGAAAAGTTATATAATTATTTTCAATATGAACATAGGTATGTAACTGATATTTTATTTTTTCTGTCAGAATTCAAGTCCCGGTGATTAAAAAAAAAAAACTCTTTTAATCACTAGACTGGTTCTGATGGATACTTATTATAAGGAATGCTTTATTTTTTATATATACCACCAAACCTTCGTCTAATCAATCGCACCCGACATCACAAGTCAGTCTTCTAATATTTTGTTGATGATTAGGTGGTTAAATAATCTCTACAGACATATATTTTTTTTTTATATAAAAAACTATTTCATTCATAATATTTATGAATACTTTTTCTTGATTTATACTATCAAACAATTATTTAACCATTTATCTCACATTTGACTTCACAAATCGCTCTTCCAATATTTTACAGTTGTAAATACTCTTTCAACAAAATTCGTTGCAACTAACATAGATATAATCAATTCAATTAAGCAATACACCAATAAATTACACCAATGACCTAATATTGCAAGAAAAAAAAAACTCATTCAAATCAAGAAGAAAATAAAATAACAAAATAGACTAATTAAAATTAAAGTCAAAACTGAACTCATTTCCTCGCAAAAAGCTTAAGTTCGATCATACTAATAATTAGTAATCATAATTCTATCTTATTCTTTCAGATATGAGATTGTATAAATCTTCTATATCAATAACAAAAATAGATTTTTCAAACAAAAATAGTCAATTTCATTATAAAAATAATAATTTCTTGTTATGTTATTTTTTCAAAAAAATCAATAGATTTTTTATATTCTTAATCTTTTTTTCATTATAATTATTTTCCAAATAATATGATGTCTAATTAGTTAGAAAGTGTTGGGGAGTGTAGATAAAAAGGAACGTATTGAAGTAAAAAAAATTAAACACGTATGCAACAGATTTTCAAATAATCATAAATTTTTCGTCTAAACTCTGATTTAAGCACATAAGATATAAAATCGAAGATAACTAAGAACTTACGGTTGCATGAAACTTTCCCGGATAATTATGTGCAAATATTTTTTTAGTTAAATGAAAATTCTACGTATTGAGCTAAATTGAATTTAAGATTGACTATTTTTTATCGAGTCAAACACAAACTTAACCTCCTAAATTCATTTCAAGTTTAAACCATATTAGAGCTTCTTAATTTTTTGGGAAAACTATATAAAACGTCTGTAAACTAACCTGCTTTTTTGAAAAGTAACGGTGTTTTTAGGTCGTCAGCAAAAACTAACGGTGAACATATTTTCCGTCTACAAATTGACTAACACCGATAGTTTTTTTATGAAATCATTCTAGCCCCCTGATTTAAGGATAGGGTTTTAGGATTTGTTTTAGGAGAGATGGTAGTTTTAGGGTTTACATTTGGGGATAGGGTAGTGTAGGGTTCGTTATATAAGATTTGAATAATTTAGGGTTTACTTTCGGAGATGGATATTTTAGGGATTTTAACAAATATTTATTCGAAAACTATCAAATTTAACGGATTGTAAATGAAAAAAATTTCCATCGATATATTATGCTGACTATTTAATATAAACAATACTTTTTGAACATATATATTTTGACACGGTTAAAAAATGAACTTTAACCTAATTTGTTTGCTCTAATTTTTTGTGGAGCTAAACTGGAATCTTTAATTGAGGCTGGATTTGATTTGTTTACGGTCCCCGACCCATTATCCCTATAATTGAAAAGAGACAAAGATCATTTAATAGGCAGGCTTTTTTTGGGAAAGAAACAAAAAAAAAAAAATCAAAAATCTACTTATTTTAGCCCTTCAATACGTTTCTGTTGAAAGATACATTTTATATTGTTATAAACCGTATACAATTATTACAATATCGAGAATTTCAAGACGACTTCAACATTTTATATTGTTATAAACCTTATACAATTATTACAATATCGAGAATTTCAAGACGAGTTCAATAAATATAAGAAGATCAATTATCTTCAACTTTTATGAGCAAAAAAATGTTAAATGGAGTGATGCGATCTTGGATACGGAGCAACACACAACCACCATTATTCGATTAATTATTCTGATTGTTTAGTTATTTTGGTTTCATTATATTTATAATCTTTATTTGATCTTAATTATTATATTTGTTTAGATTTTATTATGTATAAATATATTTATAATTCATGGTTAACAATCAAATAAAATTCATCTCTTAAATGTGAAACTAGGACCATCTTTTGCTCATTGGGTTATAATTTTTTTTGATGAAAGGATGCTTTTGATATCATATATCTCTCAATAAATATAACTTATAACAGGTGTTCTTGAAAGACAAAACGTCATAAAGGCGAAGCTAAAACTAACTCAGAAATAGTTGGGAGATAAATCTAGGCCAGAATATTGGCATATAAATATCCAGATTAAGCTCACAGTAACACCTATCTACTACTACTTAATTACACTACACCGAAACCAATCAGGTCATATCAAGCAGTCTTCTTGGGTTGCTCAGCACGGTTTTCGAACTAGCGTTTATTAGCGAATATGGCACAAAGTCGGCCACACTACTTTCATACCTGGGCTGCCCGGTCCGGGCATCCAGATCCTCCTGAATGCAGATATTTAATCTGCACAACCGGCAAGACGCTCTTCATGAAGGGGATCCATCTGACCAGACTACCCCATGTGGCCGGCAATCACACTCGACTCACGGCAGCCAGGCAGGAGCACGACGAGGCTTGGGCTGTCAGATCTGAACAGTGCCGGACTCTGCCGACCACAACCCAGTCAAGGTGGGTCGTGGCCTATGACGACAACCTCTCCTTGCCCAGAACTGGGGTCACGGCCTAGGTCAGCGACGACTTCAGGGTTGCCGCCGAAATTTCAGATCCAGATCCGGACATGTCTCAGCATACCAGATCTGTCCGGATAAGGCCGGTCGGAGAAGCACGACATCGACAATCTGTACTATCACGCTAACAATATGATAGTACTGATTGATATCAGTATTGGGTCAACATCGTCTTTTTATAGAGAACCAATGTCAACAATACGCTAACCAACGCGATAACCAACGAAAAGCCACCACATCATTCTCTTTCTCTTTCTCACTCACCTCCCTTGTCTGACCTTCACACCTGGCAAACCTTTTTGTTACTTAATATGTATTTTTGTGTACAAACTATGTACATTTTGTAAGACAACTTTTTTTATATTTAGTAACAGAAGTTTCATATATGGCAAATCGATTAGTAGTTCAATTAAAATAATTTAATTTGATTCGATCAGATTAGTACAATAGAAATTTTGACTCGGTTAATTTTTTTTTTTATGATAGTAATTTTTATTTCAATTATAAAAGTTTGTATTTTTATCTATCCACCAATAGTTGTTCACCCCTAAATAAAATGGAGATCCGCAAGAGATTATGAAATGAAAATGATTCAAGAGATAAATTCAACTAAAAATGCGATGTTTACTAAGGAAGAATAGACAACCTCTATCTGTTTTCTGAACTTGGCTTGAAATCAATTGTTGCAGTCTAGCATTTTGGGAGGGACGTTTCCGATGCATTTTCTAGAATAGTTAAAAAATTAGTCTATGAACTCAAACTTATAGTAAGCAATTATAATGTATTCGTTCATTGACTTCCTACAATATTTTTCATTATATTTTATATTTATTTCCTATATTGTTTTATGTTATTTCAATATTAGTATTTTTTTCCTTCTGTTTTTAGATGTGTATTAGAGTATGATTGGAATATAAATTCAAAAAATAACTCCACATATATATAACTCATATTAGTTTAGAGAATATGACAGAAGATGCTCTAAAAAAATAGTACAGGAGAAATAGACTCATTCCTAAATCTAGAGTTGGATTGCTTGGACTTTCTAATCTTGAGACGGGCAAGATATTTTATCCTTTGAATCCACTCGCCCCGTATTAATCTCAATAATTGTCATGATAGTAATAATATCATCTCATGTGATTAGACTAATCTCTGCTTTGATAAAATTATGTCAATGTCAATTCGCATTTGCGTTTAATCTTGGTATTGATGTTTTCAATGATAGTCACGGACCATCTTGCAACTCTATAAATTGTTGCAACGCTACGAGTAAGCATCCTTGTATTATCAATTTGCCCCAAAACTTAGCCAAGATGATAAGCAGCTCTCAGCTGCATAAGCTCAGCTCTCCCGGACCACTGTCCCTTTTCCTCACCCATGGCTGCAGCTCTCTGTCCCTACCCGTGCGCTCTCTGCGACCCTTCCTCAAGAACAACTTCAATAAATTTTGCATTCATGCCACTTTGAAACAAAACTCTGTAACCACAATCAATGCCATATCATTAGACGAGGATGTCACAGTCAAGGCAATTGTTACTGTTCAAGTAACACTCGGGGGGACGATAACCAGCTTAGGCGTGACTCGACCCCTCGATGACATTACTGATTTAATCGGGAAATCCATGCTTTTGGAGCTTGTCAGCGCAGAGCTCGATTCTAGTAAGTAACATCATAAAAGGTTATATGACATATTCCAATCATGTTAAGTTACTAAGCAAGGTTTGTTTTGTTTTGTTTTGTGCAGCTAGTGGGAAAGAGAAGCCAACAATCAAGGCCAATGTGCATAGGGTGGGTCAAGAGAAGGAGGAAGTTAAATACGAGTGTAGCTTTGTGGTGCCTGCAGGTTTTGGACAGGTTGGGGCTGTTATGATTGAGAATGAGCACCACAAAGAGATGCACCTCAAGAACATAGTCCTTGAGGGCCTCTACACTGAGCCTGTCACCATTTGGTGCAACTCTTGGGTTCATTCCAAGTTTGACAACCCTGACAAGAGAGTTTTCTTCACCAACAAGGTCTATTAATTAATTAACCACTCTACCATTATAATTATGCAAAACGTACAGTTTGTGTTTGTCTTATATATGTATGTGTCCATGATTCAGTCATACTTACCTTGCGATACACCGGACGGGCTTAAGAGGTTGAGGGAGAAGGAGCTGCAAATCTTGAGAGGCAACGGGCAAGGGGTGCGCAAGTCGTTTGAGAGGATCTATGACTATGATACATACAACGATCTTGGCGACCCTGATAAGAGCGCTGACCTGGCCAGGCCTGTCCTGGGAGGGGAGGCTCATCCTTACCCCAGGCGCTGCAGGACAGGTCGCCCAATGTGCAAAAAGGGTAATCTTTCATTACTTGCAAGTCACATAATCTGAAAAGACATAATGTCATGGAACATTGTGTTGGTTTGAAAGCAGATCCCAAGTCAGAGACAAGAAGCACGAGCGTGTACGTGCCAAGGGACGAGACCTTTGCAGAGGTGAAGCAAGCCAACTTCTCAGCTAAGACGCTAAAATGCGTGATGCACGCGCTGCTGCCTCAGCTTGAGATATCCCTCATTGACGTGGATGGTGGATTCCCATTCTTCACAGCCATTGACAAGTTGTTCAATGAAGGGATCTCTTTGAATGCTGATGGTGCTGGCATCTTCAAGTCAATCCTTCCGAGGATCGTGAAAAGTATCACTCAAGGAGAGACCGATCTCTTGCTATTCGAGCCCCCGGAGATCATAAATAGTACTCACTCTGTCTCTTCTCTATCTCCTCCATGTCTCTCTGTTAGCATTGTGTCTGATGAGCCTTTTCGCTTTCAGGGGATAAGTTTTCTTGGTTGAAGGATGAGGAATTTGGTCGCCAAACCCTTGCTGGTCTCAATCCATATTGCATAGAGTTAGTCACGGTATGCTGAATCTTGCATCACTCAAGAAATTGAAAAGGTTTCAATCTTGTTAATCCAAGTTTCTAATGCAGGAATGGCCCTTGACAAGCAAACTAGATCCTGACATCTACGGCTCTCCCGAGTCTCTCATCACAACAGACCTAATCCAAAAAGAGATCGGTGGCCAATTGACTGTTGAGGAGGCTGTGAGGAACAAGAGGTTGTTCATGTTGGATTACCATGACAAGTTGTTGCCTTTGGTGAACAAAGTAAGAGAGCAAAAAGGAACCACCTTATACGCATCTCGAACCTTGTTCTTTCTCACAAAAGATAGCACATTGCGCCCTCTTGCAATAGAGCTCACCAGACCACCTAGTGCAACCAAACCCGAGTGGAAGCAAGTGTTCACGCCTAACTGGGATGCCACCAGTCGCTGGTTGTGGAAGTTGGCTAAGGCTCACGTCTGCGCTCATGACGCCGGCTATCACCAGCTCATCAGTCACTGGTAAATAAGGACTCGGACCTTTCAAGAATATGTCTACAGATGGAGAAGCTGACTCGGTTTGTTATGTTTTGCAGGCTAAGGACTCACTGCTGCACAGAGCCGTACATCATAGCAGCGAATAGGCAAATGAGCGCAATGCATCCCATCTATAGGCTCTTACACCCTCATTTCCGCTACACAATGGAAATCAATGCTCTTGCCCGAGAGAGCCTTATCAACGCAGGTGGGATCATTGAGAGCACTTTCACACCTGGCAAATATTCCATTGAGCTCAGTTCTGTCATCTATGACCAGACTTGGAGGTTCGACATGGAAGCCTTACCGGCAGACCTTATTAGAAGGTAAAGAGCCATAAAACAATGAAACAACATCATTTGACTCCAAGAACTCAAATCTTGATTTTGTTACCTTTCAGGGGATTGGCGGTTGAGGATCCTACGGCTGAGCATGGCCTGAAGCTAGCAATTGAAGACTACCCTTTTGCCAATGACGGCCTCGTGCTCTGGGACGCCATCAAGCAATGGGTGAGTGGCTATGTGAGCCACTACTATCCGGACGCAGCCTCCGTGGAGTCCGATGAGGAGCTCCAGGCCTGGTGGACTGAGGTTCGAACCAAAGGACACGCTGACAAGAAGGACGAGGCATGGTGGCCCGAGCTGAAAACGCCAGAGGCTTTGATCCATACTCTAACCACCATAATATGGGTTCCTTCAGGCCACCACGCAGCAGTCAACTTTGGGCAGTACATGTACGGTGGCTACTTCCCAAACAGACCCACAATAGTGAGGACCAACATGCCCACTGAGGACCCGATAGAGGAAGAGTTCAACTTCTTCTTGAGGAAGCCAGAAGAAGTTCTCATGAAAGCATTCCCTTCACAGATTCAAGCAACAAAAGTGATGGCAGTTCTGGATGTTCTGTCAACCCATGCGTCCGACGAGGAGTATCTCGGGGACAAGATTGAGCCGTCCTGGGGAGAGAACCCGGTCATAAGGGCTGCATTCGAACGCTTCAGCGGGAGATTGAAGGAGCTGGAAGGGATCGTTGATGCTAGGAATGTGAACCTGGATCTCAAGAACAGAAATGGAGCAGGGGTTGTTCCATATGAGCTCTTGAAACCAATGTCACAACCTGGAGCCACAGGAATGGGAGTGCCTAATAGCATCTAAATCTAGTCCACCATCTCATATGTTATTCCGAATAAGCTTGTGTCTATGTTTCGGATCAATTTATTACAACCTCAATTTTCATTTACATAAATATATACGTTGGTTTATAATTATTGATCTAGTACAAAGAATGATAGTGAATGAACTAATTACCTATGAACTAATTACCTATCCTAGACCAATTCTTCCATAAAGAATCAAAAAATTAAGCAACATTATTGTTTCCTATACATGTATGAGCCCTTCTCTGTCCAAAATCATCCTTCCAAAATGCCATTCCTAAGAGAACCCTTTCTACGCATTTGTATGTGCAACATTTCAAAGGTCTATGCCAAAAGAGACGGCTTTATCTCATTTGCTGCACATACACTCGGGGACAGGGTACTTGGTCACATCCCTTGCAATCCGGCTACTTGTTAGTTCTGGTTGCCCCAGGGAGTCCCGGTGCAGCTCCATTACAATCCTCTTAAACTCTGCTTCAGGGAGAGTAGAGTTCAAAAAGTAAGGTAGCATCTGTCGTTTGTTTGGAGTAATGTGCTCCTTGTGCCCTGCGTAGGCTCGGTGTCCCTGTTTCAGCAATCAAACAAATAAGAACTAATAAATACATAATTTAAATAGCATTAGGTACATAAAAAAACTGTGGATAAGCCATACCTGGAGTGCATGATTCATATTCCCCCCGTGAGATGGCATGAAAACATCGCTCTTCTCAGAAACTATGTAATCAATAGCTGCCATAACAGAAGCTCTATTCGCAAATGGTTCGAGTTCACTGGGCAGTGCAAGATCTTCCTTACTGTAGAAATGAGAAAATTCCCGGGTCAGCGGTAACAAGGCTTCTTTCCCACCCAATGGTTGTCCTCCTGCCCAATATATCCTCGCATACTTTGGTGCTCCCAAAGCTTTGAGCAACCTATGATGTACAAATAAGAAACCTTGTACTCTCCAAAATCAAAACATGTCTCTTGAAGTTAGTTTGATTTGTTACCTGGTAACCTCCAAGGCGTTCAAGGGGCAAAGACCGGCAAGCTTTCTCTCTTGGTAAGTCATGTTTGATCTACCGGTGAGGAGTTCGGGGCGGCGCTTCCTCTCATTGTTTACTATCTCGTCATACTCAGCAGTCAAACCAGGAAGACAACCGGTCCTCACCCAAACATCCTTCTCCATTCTAAGATGAAGAGCAAGGTAGGGTCCCTTGCTCCTCATTCTCTGAGTGAGCTTGTTCCCGAGCTCCAGAATTGGCTGGGCAAATCTTAAGGCTTCAAAAGCCACCTAAAGTTGGAAGAAAAGATAATTAGTATAAGAAACCAAGTTTATAAATAGAATTTTAATAATTGTATTGGGTTAACTAAATAAAACCAACCACACCTTGCATTTGAGCTTTTGAAGATCTGGAGGGAGCTCGTTAGAGAGCCTTGAATCCAGACCACGTAAAAGCAAAACACCTTCCCTTCTAAGCTGCAGACACCAACAAGAGTTTTGTCAAATGATAACCCCTTGTCCTAATTGGTATCCATTTTGAAAAAAAAAACATTCTTAACTAGATAAGCTAATTGAATTGACTAGTAACTTTGAGACAGCTGAATCTGAAAGCAACATAACAGGTCATCATCCATGCATACCACAGGCACAGCTAGCATAATTCGGTGCATACAAACATAAGACTGATAAAGATGATTCCTAGCACCATTCAAGCTTTTGAGCTCTCTTACTGTAAGTTTGACAGCTAATATATATCCAAATCAAATATTAACAGCCTCTTGTGCAAATGGACCATAACTAATTGTTTATAGCTTTGAGCCCAAACAAAGTTGAAGGTGCAGGACAAAGTCACTTGACCAAGTTATATGCTAAATAGCTAACTCAGGATTCTTACCTTATTTTTCACTTATCATTTCTATTGTACCAAAATCAACAGTTTCAGCATGAAACAGTCACTCCAAAGGGGCAAAAATCATAGGTTCTCACCTTTCTGCTATAATGTTGGGGAATCCAGCTAGGGGAGGCATGAAGTGGAGTCCGCTTCTCTTCCACCGGCCTTGTCATAACGTGTGTAGATGGCAGCGATGAGACAACCCGAACATCATTAGCAAGAACTCTCTTGAAATGGTTCAAATCAAATATATCAGAGAACTCACTGCAAGCACCAACCAAACAAAGATTAGCACAAGTAGTAAAACACAATACAGACCTTAGTACTCATGAAAGGTAGTAAATTGATCAAACTCAGAGAGATACTATTATCCATAAACTGGAAGCTAGGGGAAAAGAACATGACTGAAAGTGGCAGAAATTTTGAAATTCAAAAATTGAAATGAACTGACACATTTATGTCCTCTTCACCAATAACAAGAAAACAAAGTGCACACAAAACTGTATCTGAGAAATTTACCTTTCATCTCCCCATATGACGTTGACCTGCAAAATGGGAACAACCAGAGCAGCCCCAAGAATCCGAGCTATGACCACGGCGTCCACAATCTGGTTCCTCTGCTGGTTCATCCCTCCGGAGACCACAACCATCAGATACTTGGTCCTGTCCTTGGCCACAATCTCACTCCCTTTCCTGTATTCATCGCTAAAATCTAGACACGGCTTGTACCCCAAAACCTCCCGCTGCTTCCAGAAATCACTCGCATACTCTTTTTTGTCAATGGCCGTGTCGATTGACGAATGCCCATTTGAAATCAAGGGACCATCTCCATTAAAGAAGTCATCTTTACGACCGGCTTCGCTGTTCATCGCAGCAGCACCAAGCTGCGATTTTGACGAGAACACATTTGAGCTCGGATCATGAATTTGAGCTGTGGCGCACAGGTAGGGGGAGAAGGGGATCGGAGGGCCGAGATCGAACCCGAGCTTCAGCATGCCGAGGAGGCAGAAGAAGAAGAGAGAGAAAAACCATACCCTGGGGTTCTTGTAACTTGGCAAGAAGGTAAAAAACCTGTTGCTGTAGTAGTAGCTGAAGCTCTTGGAATATTTCTTGGGGGAGACGAGAAGGGACTGCAGGGAAGAGGAGGACAGGGAGTTGATTATCTGAGAAGGCACTGAAATGTAACAGAGCTTCTTCGCGTTACCGTTCTTTGATTTCGCCATCAGAGGAGCTTCAAGATGAAGAAAGATAGAGGGATAGAAGAAGGGGAGTCTTAAGCGCGTAATGAGGAGTGCGTAGAGAGAGAAAGTGGTCTTTAGAGAGAGAAAGTGGGATGGTTGAAACAGGCGGCGGGAACGCGAAGTCTGATGGATGGATCCGCGTTGTTGGTCTCTGTTTCGGGACTTTTAATTATTTGTTTGTAATTTTTTTTTGAAAGGTTTTATTTGGTTTCTAGTAATGGATTCTAATGTTACTGGATCTGAATACATGAAAAACATATCGGTTATTTATTATTCTATTGTCATATAAGTAGGGTTTATTTAATTTAAGAAAGTGTTCATTATTGACCACTAAGTCCTTGGGTATAGTCATTTCATTTGCAGCTATGGTGATCCGTAGTAGTAATTTTTAAAGTCAAAGCTAAAAGGAATGGTGTCATCAGCTACAATGACTGGAAATTGATTTAATTTATTCAATTCAATTCAATAATTATTAATTTATTATTTAAAGGGACAAGAATGATCTATCTTACTGAAAACATATAGAGGTAGGGATGGGTAAAGTTTACTGGAATTGACTTAACTAATCGTATTCAATTGTAATTGGCATAACTTGTTATTTTAAAATCGACTACTGTTTTCGATTGATGTGGCGTAGTGGGTTGGGGTACCAGCGATTACCTAGATCGACTAAAGATATGCTCATTATATGGAGGAGGCCTACTATACCTTGGTCAGGCCCAAGACTTGAAGCAGTCAATGCGGAGAGCATAAAGGAGGATTGGCGGGATGAGAGAGGATCAGAGTTCCAAAAATCGACTCAGAGCAGTGATTCTTCTTCTATATCCTCCATCACTAGACCATCTTTTTCGACCAGTTTCAGCGACGATTCATAGTCGTAGGAACTCATGGACAAGGAGAAAGTATTTTTTTTCCTTGCATGTTCAAATTCTAGTTCTAATTTGCATCATTCTAGTGTTGCATGTTACATCTAAGGCTGCATGTCCGGTATTGAATACTAGTTTTAGGGTTCTAGTTTATTTTTGTTAGATTGTTAGAGACTCTAACAATCTAACAAACAAACAAACATGAACCCTAATTTAAGAGTTGTAAGATTGTTAATCTTCATGCATGTTTAGGTTATGCTTCTCAGGAAAGCTGCAATCTAGATCTGTGAGTGCGAATGATGGGATGACTTAACCTGAAGTTGTTCAAGGATCTTTTGGAGGTGGGGAGCAAGACTCAACATCTGGTGGTACATCAACAACTGCACCCTCAGGTAAAACCTCAAAGCTTCCTTGCCTTACATCTAAAGCATGGTCATATTTTACTAGGGTTCGGGTAGATGGTAAGCAGGAAACTCATTGCAAGTACTGTGATAAGTCTTACCATGTTGACTCAAATAGAAACGGAAGTAGTACTCTGAATGGACATATTTTATCATGCCATAAGAACCCTGAGGATAAAAAAAGAATGACCTTACTCATTATTACAGGTATGAAAGATTAGAACCAGTGACCTTATACTTATCACATAGGGCTTTTGTCACTTCACCTACAACCCTTGATAACCTTACTCATAATAAGTTGAACTTTCAAGCTTTGGTAAGAGTTTAGATTACCAACTTACTGCATGGCATTTCCATCAACAAATTTATTAAAATGTCTTCACTAAATTGATTATATAGAATGAGTTACCTTTAAAGTTTTATCCGAGGGTTTGGAGTTTAAGTTGTTCATGAGTGATTGTTATCCTATGTTCAAAGTATTTCAATACATATATATAAGTTGAACCTGAAGGCTTCGGGTAAGGTTTAGATGACTAACTTCAGGCTGTTTGCTTCACTGAACAAATAATAATATCACATTAAGTATTTCAATACATGAAATTATTCGTTATTGGAATTGGAATAGGCAATTAGTTATCAGAATACTGGGTTGGTGTGTTTGTGAGGAAGCTCTTGAACCAGAGAGCAGAACTCTTCGGATATCTTTTCAAACCATCGTTAAAATCAACAAAATTGATGCCAAACCGAACGGTGTAACCCTCATGCCATTCAAAGTTGTCCAACAGTGACCATGCAAAGTAACCTTTAACCTTTGCCCCTTCCCTGCAAGCATATATATCATACTATTCTTAGCATATCACTTATGACTTCACAACTTAATTCTACCTAGCTTTGAGAAAACTCACTCACCTCATCGCTTTCACAAGGAACTTAAAATGTTCGCGGTGATATTCAATTCTCAAGGGATCTTCAAGTGCTTCTGGTACGATACGATTGTTGGGTTCATCCCTCCCTGACAAACAAGAGGCCTCAACATTAATTAGTACACAAATACGTAATTTTAGTAGTTACATATTTCAATTTCATATGATGGATTCTTACCATTCTCAGTAACATACACAGTTGGATTGTTGTATTTTTCCTTCAAGTAAATCAAAACATCCCTAAAGCCTTTAGGGTAGACATAGAGCCAGCTTGACCCAGCCTGCAATATATAATACATTTTGTGTATATATATTTGTCCCCCAAAACAAAACAAATCATGCAACTTATTTCACCTGTGGCCCAATCAGTATTCCATTTCGCTCTCCTGTACAATATTATGCAAAGTAAAAGATTGGAATGGAAATAATCTCTTTGTGCATGTAAATAATTTTATCCAATTTGAACCACACTTGAAAGAGCTTTTGTAGAAAGAGGTTTTGAGTTCAAATTTAATATGAATTAATGAAACATGGACTCACCGGATAGATAGGCACGGGAATCTGTTGAGTAGCTAATGTTAACTAAAGTAGGAAAAGGAACATTAGATGCATAATTTGCTGTGTAGTAATTCAATCCTATAAAATCGTATGATCCTTTAATCATTTCGGATTCTAATTTGGTGAACTTGGGCAATCTTTCTCCAACAAGTGCTTGCATGCTTGAAGGGTAGTCGCCAAAAGTTAGGGGGTCCATATACCTATCACGTCCAAATGGAAATAAAATGACACTAATCTTTCATTACATTAACAATTTAACATAATTTGAACTTTGACATATATGTATATATAGTAAGACATTTACTTACCATCCCAAAGTGAAATCCCTAGCTCTTTGAGCTGCTTCGATATCAGCTGTGGAATTGGAGTAAGGTACCATCCAAACACTGTTCAATGTTATCCCTACAATTCCCTTTTGAGATTCCTACATATATATATATATATATATGTGATCCACTTCCATTCAACATATGCATAAATTAATGTTATGGCCATTTCAAATGTGTTTGTAGACTAACTTGGTATTTTTGTTTGTAAAGAGTTGCAGCAGCTGCATGAGAAAGAATCAAATGATGACCAACAATGTATGGCTCTGTGGCGGAATTGCCAGCCTGACAGGCTTCGGACACATATGACGAGCACCGCCCTGGTGCATTCACTCCAGTATTGTAACCATCACTGCTCACACTCAATGGCTCGTTTATCGTGATCCAATGCTTCACCCGATCACCAAACTCTTTAAAACATACGTCCACAAAGTCTCTAAAATCGTCCCTATATATGTACACATAAAAATGTAAGTTGAGAAAGGGATGTCTATGATATGTATGTATGCCACGATGCTTTTTGCTAGCTTTCCGGAGGTAAATATGCATATATTAGTGACAAAATAAAAATTAAAAAGCTAGGTTAGGTTAGGTATATATACTTACACAATGTTAGGGCTTAAGAATCCACCGTACTCTTGTGCTAGGGATTGAGGAGCATCCCAATGAAACAGGGTCACAAAAGGCCGTATACCTACAACACGGACATTAATTACTAATTAAGAATGGCATCATGCTAATAGGAATGATTAAAGCTAAGAACTTCCACAGACCGTTTTGAACAAGTTGATTGATAAGGTCGTTGTAGAAGTTGATGCCTTCTCTATTCACTCCTCCGCTTACTCTCCCACCTAACATAAACAATCACTATCAATTTCGTCCTTACGATAATGCATATAAATCTGAATGGTGGATGAAAAGACAAACTAATTATATATATATCCATCTACTTTTACTTTATATATAACTAGAAAACACATATATAGATCACAATCTCTTTTATTACATTTTTTTAGGTTGAGAAAACCTTTTGTGAAGTTGACATTACAACTACATTTTTATTTTATATCGCAATAAAAAATTTAACATTTTGCTAGTTGTATTGTGTGGTTGGTTGGCCTATTTTCTTCTTTGCATAATGGAGCTTTATGCTGATATATGCAGTTGTTAAAGCAAACTCTCTGGACCCCAATTACTCACTTTATACTGATTAAATCACCAGATGATGATCTTTTGAAGTCTCTCTATCGAAATCAATATTTTTCACAGTACTATAGATGTAGAAGATAAGAGTATGTACATATACATGACCAATATAATTAATGTTGGAAGAAAACAATGAATTAAGAGCACATACGAGGTAGTACTCTGGACCATGAAATGGAGAATCTAAAAGCATCCAATCCCATTTCCTTCATTATGTTCACATCCTCCTGTCGCAAATATAAGATTAAATATAGGAAAAACAAAACATGAAAAATGCAGTACAGAATACTGACCTTGTATCGATGATAAAAATCAATTGCTACGTCTCCATTTGATCCATCGCTTATCCTTCCTGCTAGGAAATTCAATTTATTGATATGCAAGTAATGAAAATAATTGAAATATGTGTGTGCAGGAGACCTGGATATTTATGTGTGAAAGTGTCCCATATACTTGGTCCTCTACCATCTCCTACTACTTCCCCTTCATACTGAAATTGTGCATATATGTGACATTATTACAAGTATCAAATTAATGAAGAATATATCTCTGACTCTGAAGCTGATACGACATACCTGGTAAGAAGCTGAGGCTGTCCCAAAAATGAAATCTGCTGGAAAGCTCATGCGGTTCAGATTATCATCGCCAGCGTGGTCGTGATCATGAGCTGGTAAAGCGTACGCAGATGCTGAAGCTAAAAAGGGGCTGAGAATGAAGATGAAGAGAAGGAGGTTCGTCATGGAAAAAATGATTAATCATTTCCACTGGTACGTGCCTCTATCCTTATCTACAACCCAAACCAGCCCTTTGATTATTGCAATGGACATGTCTCGCTACCAAACTTTCAACTACTGATTAAACAATCTGCGTTATCCTTCCTTTTTTTTTTTGTTCTCGTCTTTTTTCTCTATTATGTAATGTTATGATTGATTGATTGTACCGCACTGTCCTCAGGTAAGTGCCTATTTTAGACCCAGTTTTATTAGGGAAATTTGATTAATTATATCTAATAATATACCATATTTGATTTATGTTCATATGATTGAAAATTTGAAATTTATACTTCTAAAATATTTTAAGACAAAAATATCCTTATTATATTTAGTTTAGATTCCTTTTTTCTTACAAATATAATAAATTGTACTTAAGAGGGTTTGAACTATGGTTGTTCAAAACTATAACACAATAACTAACCACCTACACACCACTTACTTATATGAATTATGACTCTTTATTATTTATTAGTTTATTTTATTATACCAGTG